>OZ010692.1:14238816-14445537 GCA_963932265.1 Thymelicus lineola
AATGACACAAAAGAGGGTATAGAGTGCGTGAGCGGGAACCTAAGCGATTTCTTCAGAAACTTATTCAGGGTGCTTGGGGTGATAAAATACTAAAAGTCCCCGCGTCTAGGAGGTGAGCCGGAGGGAGGGGGGGGTTACAAAGGTCTCAATTTTAGGTATTTCGCTAATATCTCAAAAACGGTGTGTTATAGCGAAAAATGTTCTGAGATGAAATGAAAGCTTATAAAATTCTCTATAACTTTAATTCTATACACTTTTTCCGTATCTCCGACCGTTTTTTAACTATACGCTCCAGAAATGTAGCAATTTAAGTTATTCAGTGTAATAACAGCGTGATTCACATCAGCTGTCGTAAAAATGACACCTGAACTGATACCATTAAAAAGATGTTAGGTAGGCATCTTTATATAATGAAGAGGCAATTCCGTTGCAGCTCAGATTTTCTGCTGCACCAATTGACTTCAAGAATCATTGTTTTTATGTACATATTGCCTTCATGAAGATATAAAAAGGCCTTTGAACAAAAGGCGGGTTGTACATTCAGTTGAGACTCTAGCTGCTAAATATTGTATCAAGCAGGTATGTTCTTCGAGAAATGATGCCTGGGGTAACGAAGTTCTTGATATTTTTTCCTGCATTACCGATATTGTTGCTGAAGGAGCAAAATATCACGAAGACACTATTACTCACTTGTGAAGCCTGTCAGTTACCCAAAACTCTACAAAACTGAGATCTCTAAAGATACCCATATCGTAGAGGCTATGGAAGAAATATTTGCTTACATGGATTACTTTCCCACGATGAGATACTCGTTTTTTTGTTTGTTTTTGTTAAAAGGCTTTTTTATATCTTCATTAAGGCAACATGCACATAAAAAAAAACAATTATTCTTGAAGGCAAATGGTGGAGCAGAAGGTCTGAGCTGCGACTGCCCTGCCTCTTCATTAGATAAAGATGCCTACCTAACGTCTTTTTTAATTGTATCAATTCGGATGTCATTTTTACGACAGCTGATGTAAATCAAAAGTGATGTCAAGTCAAGGAAACTTCGATATTTGCCGTCTTTCCTTTCCTTACTAGCTTTAATACGACCCAGTATTCCCTTTCCTTTCCCTCAGAGACATCGTTACTTCCTTCAACGACATTCTCGTCATACAAAATGCATACAGGACTCTTATTAGTACTCATGTTGGATAACCCAATTGTGTTACTAATAACAGTGTATGTATATCTGAAAATAATATATTGTGGCTGCCCCCCTGCGTTACCAGCTAGGCTACCGTGCCAGACAAAATAAAATTGCGAAAACCTATAATAACATAAGCCAAGCAACACATAATAACATAAGGCAAGTATACAATATCAATAGGAGTTTTAGCCAATAAGGTCGCGTTTCCTACAGCGAGCATTAAAGATATTGAGCGAAAATAAATCGTCATCAATATCATGATTGTTTTCCCGCCTCTGCTCAGTTATCCACTGTTATAAAAAACGCGATTTCTTACTGTTACTGCCTTTACTACGTAGAGGTACTCCCAACTTAGGTTACTATAAATTTTAAGATAATTTTCGCATCAGGTAATGGTTATCACGCTGAATTACTTTAATTTCGACATTTCTGGAGCGTGTAGTTCAAAAACGGTTGGAGATATAGAAAAAGTGTACAGAATTAAAGTTATAAAGAATTTTATAAGCTTTCATTTCATCTTAGAACACTTTTCGCTACAACGCACCGTTTTTGAGATATTGGCGAAAAACCTAAAATTGAGACCTTTGTAACCCCCCCCCTCCCTCCGGCTCACCTCCTAGACGCGGGGACTTTTAGTATGTTATCCCCCTAAGCACCCTGAATAAGTTTCTGAAGAAATCGCTTAGGTTCCCGCTCACGCACTCTACAACTACTTTATTGACTGTACTATGAGTAAATAATTTATTTACCCATGTTTCAGGAAAGCCAAGAACGGTTCAAGAGACCATTTTCTGCTGATACCAAAGATCGGGCTCCTTCAACAAGAAGCTTCTTAAAGTCCTTCAGTGCAGAACTTCTGCAGTCTTATAAGAGTAATTATATTTATTTTTTATTTATCCTTTATTGTCACAACCTTAATACTAAGGGGTAGGGCTTCCAAATATTCGATAAAATTGATATTCGAATATTCGATTTTTTTTTGGGAACTATTCGAATATTATTCGAATATAAAAAAATCTTTAATAATCACGTCTTTATTAAACTTAGGAGTGATTTGCAAGTACAGTATTTTGATTTTGTTCGTGTTAAATGAAAATTAAGGAAATTTCAGGATTTAAATCAAATAAAATATCTAAAATTATCAATAAACACACATAATATCAATCAACTACAGATCTACACACCACAACAAAGTTATATCAATCGACGCCTAAGTTTTGGAGAAGGAAGGTCTCTTCATGATGAACTCCTTCTTCAGAAAAAAAACCGCAACGCAGGTGGACTTGGATAAGTCCTGATGGTTCCACGAAAAGCGAGATAAACTTCATTCTGGCAGACAAACGGCACATATTTAATGATGTCTCTGTGATCAGCAGATTTAAAACCGGAAGCGATCTCCATCTTGTAAGAGGCACATTAAATATCGACCTGAAGCTGGAACGGTCACGCCTGATGAAATTTACGCTTCGCCCCACACCTACCCAAATCCAGGGATCCGAAAACTTTCAACTTGAGCTGCAAAACCGTTTTGCGTGCCTAGAATCGTGCACGTGAGTGGACGAGTTTAACACCAGGATGGTAACAACTGTCCACGAGGTAGGGTAGATATTTCAAGACCTACCCTAGTGGTAGATCTCAGGTTCTCTCAGAACAAACTCTCGGTCTTATGAGGGATCAACGAGAACTATGTGTGCAGTCTCCAACCTCTATGAGGGAATACCGACAGCTCAATTAACAGATCTTCAAGTACAGGCGACGTGATTTGCGATAACACAACGCAAATCGTGTAAAAACCACATTTGAGCAAAACCAGGGCTCAAAAGTGTTCGCCAGGGATCTGTCTATTGGGCAAAGTCAGCTAACGAGGTTGAAGACCGAGTCCGGCACCATGGTTTCGTCGAAACCCGAAGTTCTGAGGGAAACTGAGAGATACTACTGATGGTTGTTTGACTTCTCTCAAGCTCCACCTTCTCGCGAGGAGAGCGACAAGCGAGCTAAACTGACCTGACACTACACAGAGGGTTTCCCGGATGTCAGCCTGTATGAGATTAGAGAGGCTCTCAAACAGCTTAAAAACAACAAGGCACCGGGAGATGACGGAATCACAACCGAGCTTCTAAGAGCTGGAGGAAAACCCCTTCTAGTGGTGCTCCAAAAGCTGTCCGATTCCGTCATCAACACTGGAACAACCCCGGAAGCGTGGGGCACAAGTGTGGTGACTCTGTTCTTCAAGAAGGGTGATAAATCCTTTTTGAAGAACTACAGGCCCATTACACTTCTGAGCCATGTTTATAAGCTGTTTTCGATTAGCCGATTAGAAAAAGGCTGAAGTGGCAATGGGCTCGCCACATAGTGTGAAGGACCGATAACCGTTGGTGAAGCAAGATCCTCGAATGGCGCCCACGTCTCGGAAAAAGGAGCATAGGACGCCCCACGACCAGGTGGACTGACGACCTGAAGAAGACAGCGGGAATCCGCTAGATTCAGAAGGCTCAGGACCGGTCAGAGTGGTGCAAGTTAGGGGAGTCCTATGTCCAGTAGTGTCAGCGTATATAAACAACACCAGCGGAACTTTACAGGCATGCCAAGTTTTAACTTCATGGGACTATTCCCTCAGGAGTTCTGTTAAATAGCCCTTGGCTTCATCATCAGTATAGCTCCTTGTCACCTGGTTTTCCGGACATTCCCGAAGTCCGAACCCTTCCATATTTTGAAGAATTGCGCACTCTCACCACCCAAAACGACATTCTGAAGGTCACGCGCCACGGCACTAGCTTGAAAATTGTATTTTGACTATTTTGTGCACATTGGAATCCGAATTTGGTGTTGAGTTAGGTGTTGTAGAAATTGATCGAATATTCGAATATTGCAGTTCTTGTATTCGAATATTCGAGCCAATTTATTATTCGAATTATTCGAATATTCGAATATTCGATGGAAGCCCTACTAAGGGGTGCAATGGGTGGACTTAATGCCTTATTAATTACTACTAATACTTAAACTTCTGAAATTAATATCTGCTATGTGCATTTATTGGAGATTTTGATATTTTAACTGTTATTATTTAGTCAAAATTCCTAACCTAATTTACGGGCCGGTAGGGCTAACTGAAACTGACCGAAATTTTCATATTAAAAGACTTTCAATGATATTAAGCTATTAATGTTGCTACCATATTGTAATATAATTCATATTTTGTTGCTAACAAATAACTTCATTTTATAAATTGTTTGGGTTCTGTACTGCAAAGGAAAAAGCTGGAATGACTGACCCTTATAAAATCACTTTGAATCTTTCACTTAGAATCATGAAATTTTGCAAGAAGCAATGTCTTATAGTACAACTGAAGGAAAAAATCCTAAAACACCTAATTTTGAAAGAATATTTTTAAAGACAAATATTTTGTTTAAAATTTTAATAATAGCTCAGCTGTATCTAATGTCTTAACTCTTTATGTAACTATTGATATAAATTTTAAAAGTATTATTTTTGAAATTACAGATTTTCCTACTACTGTAAGAATTTTACCACCAACAGAAAAACTACTTAATAATTCTAATGACATTGATAACCAATTACCTAGAACAAGTAAAGATATATGTAGTAATGCATCAGATTATGGCTCAGAAGATACTTTCATTAGCCTAGGAACCAAGATAAAAGCTAAGGCTCAATCGGGACCTAAAAATAAGGTCTCAAATCCCAAAAATATTTTAAAATATAGAAATATAGTTAAGAAGGGTCGTAGAGTTATGGATAACCAAGTAAATGATAAAACAAATCGTGATTATGGTCTAGAAATCATGATAACAGAAAGACCTTCAAGGACACCATCCCCGACAAGAAACAGAGTTATATTTGATCAACGAAGTGCTTCTCCTACATTAAGAAACCGTTCATATGAATCTTACTTTATTCCTCTTGATGAAACTAACAAGGCTGGCGAAAGTCTCGCTGGTCGAGTTTCTTTCGGACCCAACGAAGCGCATTCGCAAGGTGACCGGCCTATAGACACTCACACTCACCGCCTGGCATCAACTAAACAACAACTTTCACTAGTTGAAGAAGAATCCACTCAAGATCTAGATAGCATTCCTTCTCAAAATATGCATAGCTTGACTCCGGAAAATTCTTTAGTAGATGAGAAAAATGTAAATAATGCAACTAATAAAGAAGATCATGAGGGATCGCTAAAAACCTATGTTGAAAACATATGTGACGATAAATTTGAAAAAAATACAAGACTAATTTTTAATGAAACTCAAAATTACACTAAATTCTATGCTGATTTCCAAACAAATGCTTTAAATGTGTATACACCTAAAATGTCTAGTACATTGATACATACTGACGCTTCGTCGAAAGATTCTGGATACACTGAAACTGGAATAAAAGAAGACAATTCCTTTATGCAGAACTACTCCCTTCCCTCGACTTCTTTTCTCAGAAGATCGGAATCTAATGACAAAATCCAAGATCAACCTAAAAGCTTAGACAGTGCTTCTTCTAATAGTAATGATAAAAACCAAATCAATGTGTATCCATCTGAAAAAAAGTGGATGGAACCTTTGAATCACAGCCGTTTACTTTATAAAGATTTTTTTATTAAGAAAGACGAAAAACCAGTGCCACCACAAAATACACCTGTTAAAAACGATATTGAAATTCCTGAAATAAAAGAACTTAATAATTCAACAAACAAAGCCCTAGAAAATGTGAATTTGCAGTATCCTTCGTATCTTATAAATAGCAGTACAAAAGCATATACGTCAAAAGTTATTGAAGATTATAAAAAGGAATTGGAAGCTATTGATAATCTTCATGAACTTACAATTAAAGATATAAAAATTGACAACATATCGCCTACTCCTTTTAATATTGATAAAATGTTTGAACAACATTCTAACATTTTAATTGAAAACAAAGAATCCAGTGATAATTCTCAGGAGAGTACAAATACAAGTGATGCTTCAAACGATAATGTTTTATTGAACACCAAAAAAGAGAGCGATATATCCAAAGTTACAACAAAGGAATTGATACAGAATTATTTAAAGGTAAAAAGTGATTATCCAAAAGACTTTTCGATTAAGAATCTAAGGAAAAATGACAGAACACGTACCAAACCCGTCCCAAAGCCAGAAGATGTTTCTAATTATAAACAAGATTGGAATAATCGTTATACTAAAAACGTTATGGGTAAAAACAATTTGCCAGTAAATATTCGAAACCAAACTCAAACCCAGAAAAATACGTTGTCCATGCGTGCACCTCTTAGCGCCCGTATAGAAGATGTTCAAAATGATAAAGATATTGATTCCTGGATGTCTTTATCTGCTCCGTCGCCAAGAATTTTGGAGACAGACAAAATAGAAACGTATATAGAAAAAGATGAAGAACCCCCGCCCAATTCTTCAAACACAAATACAGCAATAAGTGATGAAAACTTTCCTGATATTAATCAGATTCCTCCACCAAATCCTCCAACATCAGTTAAAGGTGAAGAGACAAAGACTACAGAGCTGAGTTCTAAATCCACGGTATTAGATATTTATTCCATGTTGAAGGAAATCGAGAGTTATGGGGACAGTCCAGTGACGAATGCATCCAAAGGAAATTTGTCTGCAACGTCCGAAGTTAAGGAAGAAGAAAGAAACTTTTCACCGAAAGATAACTTTATGTAAGTTATTGTAACTGCATTAATATTTGATGCGATAACTTATTTAGATTTCAAAACTGCTCTTTTTAATATTCCAGGGAAATATTTGAGTTTCTTGAAAAGGTGGAACAAAGTGCTAATGATGCTCTGTCGGTAGTTACAAGTACTACGCCGCATTCTATCCCTAAGTAAGTATTATCCAGTATTAAACTCATCAAACCTATTATTAAGTACTTCTGCCCGTTCTTCCAATTTCTATAGTAAATCCTTCTCTGTTAGTGCTGTGAAACTGTGGAATTCCTTACCTCTTTGTATCAGACATGCTTCTTCCATAGTATCCTTTAAACGACAACTTAAAAGTTATTACTTGTCGCTTAGTACATTATATTTTAATGAGTGACTTTATATGTTAATTCCTTGATATTGTCACAAATTAATTAGTAAATTATTCGTCCACCCTACCTAATAAATCTTTGTCCTATGTAATTTTCCGCTATTTAGGTTGTCTGGAAAAAGTTGCTGATTAGCCGATTGTTTTCTTATTTTTATATCTTTTTATTGTGTTGAAATTGGTGAACAATAAAGAATATTTGTATTGTAAAGTCCTAATAATAAAAAATATGTATTTCCTTTCGAAGACACATATTTATCCTTGGTTTAGTTTTTACTGGAAGTGGTCCTTTACTGGTGTAAGAGTCTAACATTGGCTTCAACCCTATATAGCCCACTACTGTGCACGATTTAAGTGCCTTCTCTTGATGATCACTAGAACATTTCCAGTGATGGCGATCTATATTAAATATGTAATTAATACATATTTGTTATCCAGTTGTTTGCCAGGTAATCTCAGAATTCTAGTTTCCCCTCGATGACACCCTAGGCAGATAAAGATGAGTGTTTTTTTTCTTATTTTGTTTTGGTTCACCTCATTGAGGAAACTGAATCTTAAGTATTTGTATGTTCATTGTAATTCAGGCTCGAAGCTTTGTTAAAACTGCCGCAAACTGAGTTAGCCCAAAGACTGGTGACCGCGTCACTGCAGTTGGAAGAGCGTTCTTGCTGCATTGCCCTGCTGCAGGAGAGTCTCGCAAACCACAAGGAACAGGTATAAATATCCAGATTTATATTAAGTTACTGCCGGTTGACTAAAAGAATTGACAAATTCTCGTAGGTAAACATGTAGAAAATTCAATTTAAAATGTATAAAATCTGACAAATTGTATGCCTGATATGGGTAGACTGATAATACTTACCCATCTGATTTTAACACCAACATGTAAAATGTAAACAGTCTCACAATAAATGAAATCTATTCTATTCTATTCTGTTCTCTTATGAAGGCCATACACGATCAAGTGTACCTACTTGATCAAGCGTCAAGCGGACTTGACGCGGCATCAAGTATACTTGATTGTGTATGGCCACAGTATAGCTATCTTTTTTTTTTTTACTTAAAATAAGTTAATGCTTGACCACAAACCCACCTGATTGTAAGTGGAGATGTGGTCCAGGGTGGTGAGCGCACTAACTTAATAGAAGCCTATTCACTCTTTTTTTAAGTCATCACGTCATAGGTGGGCGGGAACGCAGGCCATATAGCTATCTCATGCACACTGGATGGCGCGTCAAGTCAAACTGCAGACTTGATCGTGTATGGCCTCCATTAGACTCATTGACACAAACAGATTGTTTGTAATTTTCAGAGAGTCTGATTTGGAATCCTAACTAATTCTGAATATAAATGTATCAATGAATCAATGACTATATAATATTATTGATTACTAAACTTAATTTTTAGATGATAAACAAAGTAAGCAACCTGGAGAAGCAGTCAAACCGTAACATTGCGAAAGTGAAGTCGGAATGCGAGGAGACTATTAAAAGACATCAAAACTTTATAGATCAAGTAAGTCCTATAAACCTTATTGATTTTATCCAGAAGACCCTAAAGCACCAAAAAATCTTGATTTATTCATTAAAATGGTCAATTTTAAAGTAGACATTAAATTATTAAAACAGAAATTGACTAGTAGACGAGTAATAAATGATTCTAGTTGGTACTGAAGTTAATTGAGGGGTCCCGGGTTCGATTCTCGACCTGGGAAAATATTAGTGATTATGTGTGTGAAATATTTGTACTCCGGTTAAGGGTCTTATGATAAAAAACGCTACACACTCATATCCCCACACTAGGATTCCCTGTGTCGTGTGTGCCATGAAAAACACACAAAAACATACCTACACAGTGCACACCCAGACCAAGAACAGAAATTCAAAGTCATCATTCAAATTTCCGCCTCTCTCTCGAACTCAGGACTCTTGGTACGGCGATCCGGCATGGTAGCTATTGCGCCACATTGGTCGTCAAATGTCTTTGTGTTGCTTGGCTTGTGTTTTTGGCATGGCCACCCCCGACACGGGGAATCCTAATGCGAGGATAGGTATATGTGTGCAAGCGTTTCTTATTACATTTTTTAAAGTTATGCTTCATGGGGCGTTTTGAAACAATTATGAGACTAAATTTTTTACGATGCGACAGCCAAAAAGTGACATGATGAAGGCCTGTGTACTAGGTGCACAGCATACGCTGAAGTTTTTTTATTGCTAGCGCGGGTCGTGGGTGCGAGCGAGAGGTACGTGGTTGGATTGCTAGCGCGCGCCGGGTCGTGAGTGCGAGCGAGAGGTATATACTTATAAATTACAAGTTAGAGATAAGTATAACTTACGTGGGTACATAAGTACACACACGTTTTTTTCAGTTAATCAACGACAAGAAGACGTTGAACCACCGCATCGAGCAGCTGGTGGACGAGCGTCGTTCGCTGGAGGAGCGCTGGAAGCGGTCGGCGCAGGCGCTAGAGGACCGCTACAAACTAGAGCTGCGGAACCAGCATGACAAGATGGCCGCCGCGCAACAGGTACGTGCCTGTACCATGGAGTATATTATAGAGATAGAGATAGGAGAACCATCTCTGTCACTAATGCATGAGTGAGATAAGAGTACAGAGTGTAGATGTGGGAATTACAGAAAAGTACATTTTGGTTTCAGGTTGCCAGGCAACGTTGGGTTCGACAAAAGGCTGAAAAAATAAAGGTAAATTAATTTTAATTAAGATGGTTTATTGTACATTAAGAAGCATATCCAAGATTAAAGTCGGATTTAAAAGGGAGTGGAAGAAATATCAATTTCACCATACCTGAAGAAGGAACCTAACGCCTAGACTCTTTCTTTTTAGGAACTGACAGTGAAAGGTCTGGAGGGAGAACTACGCGAGATGGCAGAGCGACAACAGAAGGAGATATCGGATATAAAGATGCACCACGCCGAACAGATGGGACGAGCGAGTGCCAAGCACGCCGCAGAGCTTGAGGAGTTGCGCCGGACTTTAGAGGAGGAAAAGGAAACCGCCCTGGTGAAAGAGAGACAGCTAGCTAGCTCTAGGTGAGAAGAAAGATGTAAATATTATAGACGTAAAAATAGACTTTTAGAGTGACAGGATGCATGAGCCAGTTACGTTTGGAAACTTGACAAATCAGAGCTAGACTTTAGGAGATATTATAATTTAAGATGCTACATAAACAAATGTACTTTTGTAAGTAAAATGTGGTATAATTATGAATCTTTAAATTGGGAGAGGAGAATCATCGGAACACATTATTGTAGGTAGAATGTAAAGGGCAGAAGAACAACTATAAATCTACATGGAATTAAGAAAACGAGTAATTATACACGGAATAAAAGTCCTCAATTACACATGCCTAAAGAGTGCTACAAGGGTCAATATTAGGACCTATATTTTATACAATATCTTAATCTTATATTTCTATATTTTGTACTGGTGACATCTTTCTAAAGTGGCCAGAAGAAAACATTTTATTACGAGTATATTCACTTGTTAATATTCTTCAGGCTAGAGAAGCAGATATTGGAGCTGGAGTTGACATATCACGAGCAGAGGACCCGTCTAGTGGCCGAAATGAGAGCCGAGAACGACAGAGTAGCCGCTGACTTGGCCGAGAAGGAACGGGCGTTACGGGAGGAGCTTGGTAATTATGGTTTTACAGAGAAATAGAGAAAAATGTAGCCGTATTGGGGTGGTTTATAACACTGGCCCAATCATGCCGTCATCCTCAATCTCATTACTACCAGGGTGTCAGAAGAGGCGACAGAAGCCGGTCCGCTTGGTACTAGTTATACCACAGGCACTTTTATTGTGCTTCTTTAACCATGGCAAGACATCGCCTATTCGATTAGTAATACTATGGACAATTTCTTATTGCTCTCACTAATTGTACAGTATTCAATATTTGTTGTCTTTTGACAATAGATAAATGGAAAGAAGAGCAAGAAAAGCTTTTGGAAGTAAAAAGGTCACGTTTACAAGAAGATATTGCGAAAGAGAAGGAAAAACTTGAGGTGAGCTACATAATAGTCACGCACCAGCACTCACCATGTAAATAATTTAGCAGCACAGTATTCTTCTCGCACCAAATTTAGTAAAGAACAGGACTATATTTAGTGACTATTTACCATAATGTAAGCTGTCTTTTTATTTGCCTGCTATTATTATGAAAAAAGAAGAAAATAAATGTAATACCTAGTCCTATTAAGTTTCCTAACGACACAGATGTAGATTAAAAAGACAATACCTAGAACGCTCATAATTTCTAGTTTAGATTTGACTTTAGAATCCAAACTTAACTTACTAGTTTGACATATAAATCCCTAAAATAATATACCTATCTTTCTATCGTTATACTTAAGATATATATTCTCCTTACCAGGAACAAATGAAACAAAAGCGTCATCAGTTAGAAGAGGAGTTTGATCAGTACAAAAAGGAGTACGAGGCTGAACAGCAGCTGATTCTGAAGAAGAAGGTGACCGAAATAGCTGCACAGCACAAGCTGGAACGAGACAGGGAGATTGAGAAGGCGATAGAGAGCATGGAGCAGGAAGCGCAAGCGGGACGAAAGGAATTACAGGAGGCTCTCAGGTATGAAATGACAAAATACTAAGAAAATGATGTTCCGCTTGAGGGTAATTTTATTCTTTTTTCTTTTCTCTTTCTTGGCCGGCAAGTCCGGCAACACATCAGTGATGTGACACCAAAGGGATGTCGCTGATGTAACTAATGTCCATGGGCGATTTGTTTGTTAGCTATTTCCTTATGAAATATAATCTTATTTTTTTTTTAAGTAAACTATTTCTTGTTTAGGTACAAAATTGTGCATGTTGTAGCGCCCTAAATATTTATCGCTAGCATATACAAGGTTCGAACATGAATAGTCTGAACACAGTTGCATCTCAGGTATAACCACCTAGCCTGGCGGGAGATCTCCAATTGCCAAAGAGTTCACTGGGTTCTTTACCAACCAGTTCGATACCATCGGTAGTAATACTCGTCTGTTTGTAAAACTTGTTCCATGACTGTGGCTGTTGTTGTTGATCCCAGAAGGAACAAGGAACAGTACGAGGCCGAGCTGAGGGAGTTGGGACAGACTGAGCAGGCCACCCTGAAGCGGTATCAGGATGCGCAGGCTCGCGTGAGACAGACTGAGGATCGATGTGAGTATATGCGCTCACTCGCACCTAGACCTAAGACCTAAGTGCGTGTGAGCGCGCAATATGTCAATGAGTACTTACAGCGAGATACTGCGACTTTGTTTATTAACAACATAGTTGGTGGTGGTATACGATACAGCAATTTTATGTGACAACTAAACTAGTCCGGCTTTGTTGACATATTGCGTGCTCACTCGCACTTAGGTCTTAGGTCTAGTGAGAGTGAGCGCGCAATATCTCAACATGTCAATATGTTTATTAACAACATAGGTGGTGGTGGTGTTATAATTGGTTTTCGTTCTATAGATCTCCATTGCCTACTCCAATTTATTATTATTTATTTCAATTTTATTTTAATTTTTTTCTAAAAAAGAATGATGTTATTAAATATCGGATATTATTTTTATATTTCCAGGTGCAGAATTAGAAGTGACGATCAGTCAACTAGAAACGAGGAATAGGATTTTGACTGAGGTAAGTTCCTCATCTGATCATACTCAGTAACAATTTTCTCTTCGTTAGGACCATTTAATAAAAATATTAATAAAAAATATACATGTAGGTATATTTTTCATTGATAACCAAGAGAGTCCCTCTTCTATATTAGATACCTCGCTCTATATTTGATACCTACGTGTTTTAGAAAAACATTCAGTTGGAAGGGCGTGCAGAGGAGACCCGCGCGAGCTGCGAGGCGGCGTGGCGCGCTAAGGTGGAGGCTCTTCACAAGGACATTGAGGACATGAAGAGAACTCACGAGGAACAGATGCATCAGCTTTATGCTAAGTGAGATACAACTTCACGTAGAAATCCGTAACAACTGAAGGGTTCTGCGCAGTGCCGGATTTATATTTTTTATGAGTGTAGGCCAATTTATTTAAAAAACAAGAATTACAATTTTTTGCGACACTATTAATAGCAAAATCATCTATATTATATGTATATCATCTTCTGAAATCTGCCGCCCCTAGGACGCTACCGCCCCTAGGCCGCGGCCTATACGGCCTATTGACAAATCCAGGACTGACTGGTTCTGCGTACACTAGCGGCACGGCATGCCTTGGCATTTTTATGCGACGGAGAGGTAGTATCCTTCAAGAAAAGAGTGAATAGGCTTTTACTAAGTTAATGTGCTCACTGGATCACATCTCCACTTACCATCAGGTGGGATTGTAGTTAAGACAAGCATTAACTTGTGTAATAAAAAAATTGTATCACTTAAAATCATAAATACAACTTAAAAGCATTCTGTAAATTAGATACTTACAATAACGGCCTATATTGTAGTGCACTTGTATTTATACAAGTCGTAAAATACTTTAGTTACGTTTTATAGTAACATTTTATAGTAGTAACATAAGTACCTGTATCTCTTTCCTTTCTGCAGCATTTCTATTTAAGAAATCAAAGAAATAAAAATGTTATATTAAATTAAATTTTTCTTGTTTAGAGTGAAAGTGGCTGTGGCTCGGAAGGACTCTGCCATCCAGGCGTTGACGAGAGAAGCAGGTAAGTACCAGGAGAAGATAACACTGTTGGAGCAGAAGTTACAACAACAGCGGAAGGACTTCTTAAAGCACAAGTGATACCAGTTGTCGACAACATTATTTTAATGTTTCATTATATTATTAAGGTATTTATTTAGGTCTATTGTTGTTTGTTTGTTACGAAAAAAGTAAGACTAAATTTTAATACTCATAGCACTTGTCTTAATAATATGTAATGTATTATTGTAAATCTGTTATTTTAAATTGGTAAAAGAACATTTATTATGTATTCAAAATTTAATTTAATGAATGTAATTAATTTCCACTAATTAAAAATAGTAATTTATAGCACAGTATACATGCACCATACATCCTGCAAAATTCTAGATTATATTTTGTATTTGCCTCTGAAAATGCTATACATAGTACAACCACTGCTGTGGTAAGTAGTATTATGAAATAAATTATGTATTATGCAATGCAAAGAAATGAAATAAAATAATACTTTCTCTACTTTATTTATTACTACCTTATAACTACATCATCATGGTTCCTCAACTTCACCACTGTCATACATAATCCTAATTACTTTTAATAGTTCTCCTAAATTTTTCCCTGTTTTTGCTGATATCCCCAACACTTCTACTTCTCCTTTCACCTTCTCATAATTCTTCATGCCTTCCGGCAAGTCTATCTTATTAATCACAATACATTTGGGTCGCTTTGCTAAATTTTCATTATATTGACTAATTTCATAAATCAAACTATTGTATTGTTCAACGGGGTCTGATGTTCCATCAAGAAGAAAAATGAGACCTCTACATCTCTCAGTGTGTTGCAGAAATTGTATACCTAATCCATGGTTTTTATGCGAGCCAGGAATCAAACCAGGCAAATCTGCTATAGCAACTTGTTCGTAGTCATCGTACTGCACCATACCAATATGAGGTCTGAGGGTGGTAAAAGGATAGGGTGCCACAGTGGGTCGAGCTCTAGTCAATGCACGCAATAGTGTGCTTTTACCCGCATTAGGGAAGCCTGCGAGGCCTAAATGAGCCATTGAGCGGACCTCTAGCGTGTACACATTGTTCTCACCCTCAGCTCCATATTCAGCAATATCTGGAGCTTGCTGAGTGTCTGTAAGGAAGAATTTGTTACCCCGGCCGCCGGCGCCGCCCCTTGCCGCGATAAACATGGCTCCTTCCACTTTCAAATCACCGATTACCCTACCGTCAGCATCTTTCACGATCGTACCCAAGGGAACTGGTATGATAACATGCTTCGCGTTCTTCCCGGTGCAGTCTTTGTTGTCGCCCCTCTCGCCATGTTTCGCTTTTATCACCGTGTTTAGGTGGTTCAAGCTCTTCTTCGAGTGGCACGCTTGGAATATCACGTGGCCTCCGTGTCCCCCGTCGCCGCCGTCCGGGCCGGCTTGCTCCTTACACCACACGCTCAGGAACGATATGCACCCATCACCGCCGTTGCCACCAACTGCCTTCACTCTGTACGAATCAACGTAAAACTGAACAGTATTTCGGTTAGATTTAGGTTTTAAACTTCTCAAAGCCTTTGGAGTAAAATCAGTGGAATAACATAGAATATTTGTACTTTTGGATGCAATTCGGAAACCTGTTATTATCTTTGCGAGTAGCATTACGATATATTATTCTTTTCTGAATACGTTTAACGATTCTTGCATTTTATGGGTTTATTTTGTTTTTGATTTGACAGTTCACAGCACAGAACACTATTACTCCTGGCGGAGGCAGTGTTGCAAAAATGAAATACCAAAAATCGGTAGCATTGCCAGCTAAAAATCGGGAGAAATCGGGAGATTCTTAATCTGAATAAAGCATGAGTTATTTTATGTTATTATCACGATAACTTTTGTTTATAAAAATAATTTATTATTAATTAACATCTTCGCACCATGTTACTAGCCATTTTTGCAAACATATATCTTTATTTATATTAAAATAAAATTGTAACATGTTTGATCATCTTTTTACTCGACTGCGCGACCCAAGGGAGGGTAAATATGTTCATCAGTCTATGTATGTTTGTTCCTATGTGGCATTGTAGAGATCAAACGTGTTGACCGATTTTGATGATTCTTACGTCAATCGATTCATCTTAATCTACGCCAAATTGTCAAAATGTAAGAAAAAAATATATTGACGAACTAAGTGGGATATCGTTGAATAGGTATTAAAAAATGATATATAGGTTCCCTTCACGATTTTTCATTTTAAGTAATAGTTTAGGATATGTAATTATTCAACAAGAATTCTTGCTAATTTATTAACTCCCTCAATGAAAAGACATTATTGAGAATTTTACCGTCTTTTAATCCTAATAAAGAAGTCAATGAATCCTGACTAAAAAGTGTAAAATAAAAAATGTTTAAAATAACACAAACAACACGACTGCGTATAAAATACTAAAAATGAAAAAAACAAGCCCAGTAGTCCTGTTAAGCAGTCGGAACCCATTCTTCAACCAGTCACATCTTCCCAAAGAGCCCTGTGAAATATAAATGGCTGCTAAACTACTTGTTGTTGCTTGTTTTCTCATTTTTATTATAGCATTTTATTATGTACGCAGTCGGGTTTTTTGTGTTTTTTTTTATATTTTTTTAATAAACCTAATATGGCAAACTCAAAACTTTGAATACGTATGAACAAATATTTTAGAACATGACTGTGTGAGCCATCACCACGTTTTATGCTATATATCTACTGTATGTATTTTCACTGAGAAAGAAATTAAGTTTTCTTTTGTATTTAGAACATTATTTTCTATTTTAACTTTAAATATTATGTTATTGCTAGAAAATGCAAAAAATCGGGAGAAACGGTCGCTAAATCGGGATATCGGGAGACGATAGCCAAAATCAGTAGATCTCCCGATAAATCGGGAACTTTTGCAACACTGGGCGGAGGTTCACAGTTGCCTGTTGACATTTCACAGATGGCTGACACTGTCATTACCAAATTTTTGACAAATGACAGTTAGTGTAGACAAGTTCAGAATGAATTCTTGTTTATGGAATTATGGATGAGTTAAATTGGTTAACATATCGCACTCTCAGTGAAAAAAGGCATGAGATGAAAATTACAATTTTACAGAACAGCAAAAAAAAACTTAAAATATCAGTAATTAGTCAAAGGAATTTACATTTCGATTTCTTGCATAAAAGCGTCAAGATTAATAATAAAAATTTGAAAGAAATTGAGCATATTATGCATCTTTTGTCCCTCTTTCCAATCATGTAAACATAACTAAAATTCAAAGTAAATCGACTTGCTTTGTTTCCATTGAGGGTGCGATATATCCGTGGAAAACATGATGAATTTTTGCCACAGATATGTATTTTGCCATATCAGTGAATTTTACAGACGCTTGATACCTATTATTATAAGTTTGGATATAAGTCGTTCTAACATTAAATCTAGATGGCGCTATGCCAAAATAACACGGAAGATTCCAAATCAATGTTAGCCCAAAAAATAAGGCCTTAATCCGTTTTCAATGTCGGTTGATAAGTTCACTTCTCTAACCCTGCAACCGACCCTTTTTGCAACTGCCAAAAGATTGACCTTTCAATTCTCTCAGAATCCGAAAGAGAACTGATTGACTACTACGAGAATAACTGGGAATACTCACAATCACAAGTTGCCAGAGATAAGAGAAGTGAACTTATCAACCGATTTTGAAAACCGATATTGATATCGGCCTTATTTTTTGGTCTTACTTTGGATATGAATCTTCCAACTGTCTTACTTTGGCATAGTGCCATCTATAATTTAATACTAGAGTCTAGAACTAAAGGACTTGTAATATTGTCAAGCCTCTGTAAAATTGCTGATATGGAGTATTAGTTTTCGTAGATAAATTTTGGATTTTGTATAAAAGTTGAGGCACTGTGACGTCAAAATATTTATATTGTAACTTGTATCGTTGGAAGATATATTTGGCAAAAATGTATCCAGTCAATATTTTATACTTTGTATCATTGGAAAACATAGAGAAAAGAAACAAGATTATTGAAATTGTTGACTATTATTTTGACCGTTGATTGAAATTATGTACTTACCAGTAATTATTATGTAATTAAGATAGCGTTATCCGTTATGGTATGGACTATGGTAACATTATATCGAGAATCGAGGACCAAACTGCGGTGCTTAATTAATTTTATTTATTAGGAAGAATTGATTTATTTTTCGCAGTTGAATCATATGATTTTAGATACTGGGTTGTGTCGAATTTCATCGTATCTTTTTTAATAAATAAATTATGTGTTATGCAAATATGATTTTCATTTAAATGTTCAATTGAAATTATTTTTATGTACAACATGTTTTTACTGTCCTGCGATACTGATACTCTGATATTTAGTTATATTGCCAGTTATGGCACCTTGTTGTAGTAATCAAAACGCAACAAATATAGTTAAAAATATTTTATATGTATCTATAAAAGCAATATAATACCGTCATGGTAAACCCTTAAATCCAATGAACTTATATACTTATAAACAATGCTTAACAACAACAATGTTTAAACAATACTTTTTTGTACACAATGTACATAATTATTTGTGGAAGCTGCATTTACGTGTTAAAATATAGTTTTATACATTTAAAATCTTATTTCTTCTTTTTGGGAATATAATAACATTTTTATTATTTCATAAAGCCATGGAGAGACCAAAGTAATTATCACAGTCTTGATCAAAATGACCAGTCACAGTATTGCTCGTATCACCAGGGTCGCCACATCTCGCTACTGTTTGATGGTCCCTGAGGCGGTGACTTGGAACTCGTGTCTGCTTCGATCTTTTCTCTTACTTCGGGCTTCGGGCTTGCGGCTTTGGTTGAGCTAGACTGGGCCAAGGACTCAGCAGTATGGCTTATCACAGTTCTAGGTAACGGTGCCACTAGGATAGTATTAAAAGGTGGCCTTTCTCCCACTGAGGGAATACTATCAGGTATCGTCAACTTCCTCTCTGGATAACTGGGAATTCGCTCTGGAATTCTACTGAACGCTGATTTGCTGTCTGTTTTAGCGGGTGTTTCGGAATGTGTGAGCCTTTCTTGTACCGTAACGATTTTGATCCGCTCGGAAACCGTTTGTCTCTCCGGCTCCAGTCTTATGTACTTGGACGCGGGTCCCAAGGTTTCTGTGTGTCGTTTTAATTTCTGACGGATCGAGTAGTCGACTGCCGTTTTCGGAGATGCATCGATGCCGATTTTGTAGTTTTCGACGTCAATTACGATGGACAAAGGCTCCATGTATCTCTTGTTCCTTAGCGCCTCTTGCTTGAGTGTTTCGGGAGAGATCGTGGTGGATGAAACGGTCGCCTTCTGTTCAGGACTGGAGTCTTGATCCGACGCGGAGTGGCTAGGTGGGGTCGGGAAAGGGAAGGATTGGACGGGTCGAGGGGGAGTCTCTAGCTCCGTGGAGGAGTCGCAAGCGGAGTCGCAGGAGAGGGGGCTCAAGGGGGGGCTGGATAGTTTTGTCGATTTGACGTAGTGGAAGGCGCTGGGTCTTTCATCGTCTAGCCGGAGGGGGTCGGGGACTAGGGGCGGGAAGTCGGCGGGATGGAGGCGATCGATTCCGGAGATGCAGGAGGTGAGGTGATTGCCGAGGCGGTAACGCAGGCCAGTGGGGACGTTGGCGAGGCGAGAGAGGTACCGCCGGACCTCGACGGCGCAGTCCCCGAAGCCTGCCTTGAACCTGTGCAGCACGGCGGGGTCAGCGGCGATGGCGGCCGCCAGCTGCTGCCGTTGCAACGTCTGGAGATGCTTCACCGTCAGCTCGAGGATGTCCGCCTTTTCAAGTTTTGAATGTCTTGCCGGCTGAAACAATCAATATTTGATTTTGTATATTTTGAAATTTGGAACTTATTATTTTTAAAATCTACGACTACAGTCGAGACTATAATTCCATGTTCTGAGTGACAAAGACACAATCATTACACAAACAACAAAGATCCGATATCAATGCTTTTTATACGAAATAAATATCTGCTTTACTTATAAATCAAACTAGCCCTTCATCTGTCTTCGCCCGTCAGCTTTAGAGATCCTACCTAATTTTACGGTTACGAAACAAGGAAAAACTATTTCTATTTAAGTATTTAACAGTTTTCAAACTAACAGTTGTACTCACGTCTTTATCCATGGCATCCATCAACAGATCCTTCAGCTCGTTTAAACAGTTGTTGATGCGCGCGCGCCGCTTCTTCTCCATTATTGGTTTGTTGGTCTGAAAATATTTTGAAACTTATATAAATGGGCTGGATTCGATTGTGTCACAATAATCGGGTAGATATTCTTTTTTTCAAGCCGTTACTATTTCTACGATAAGTAGTTTCCTCTTAAACATACTAAGAATTTTATACAAGTAATTACACTGGTAGCAAAAAAAAAATTTTGAAATATGTTTTGTTAATTCGCAATGTTGGTTTCAATAAAATTCTTCCAATTTTTAATCAATTATAATCACATATTATATTTTTAATTAAAACGTAACCACACTGATTATTTTCTTATGAAAATTTTTATGAAAAAAATATTTTTGGAACTAAATTCACAAACATTCACACAACTTCGCATAAATTATTCACCTTTCGCAACTCTGCTTTTGACATTCCCTGACCAGGTTCAGATAGGAACCCAGTCTGAGAGTCATCGTCTTCACTGCAAGGCATTTTCTCGTGTATCACAATTCCCACTTCACAACCCTTCACTACACGTTATCCGTTCCACAACGCAACAAGAACTGACCGGGATAGAGTTTACAGCAAACTTTAAATTGCCCTCCATCCCTATTCATCCTGCTTATGAAGTGAAACGAACAAGTATTGCTATCTCTCTCCGATCCATTGATCAAAGCGCTGGGAACTGTATCGGAATGTTTTGTTTTCGTTCCCTCTCGCTCTTTTCGGGAACCTGTTGTGAATGGCGTTTGTAACTCAGGGGTTGTGGGCGTGCGTGGGTTGGAGTTTGATTCTGGTTAGTGTAAAAGCTCATTATCGTGTTACTGGCCCTATAATAAAAATTATTAGAGTACGCTTTATGCACAACAATGTACATATCTTGATTTTCTTATATTTTATGATTTGTCAAAAGTACGTATAATTATGTAACAAAATAGTTATTATTTAAAAATGCAATATAATAATTTTGATGAATTATGAACGCAGCCAGCTTCAAATAAAGAACACATAGCTGTCTATTTAATGTGACAGAATATTTTCACAGTTGACTTTTACACTGCTCTTTGCTATGATTCTGTAATTTTGTACTCCGTATACAAGTTTTATATCACGCACAATTTTATTTATTTAGTAAGCTTCCTATTCCCTATATATCAGTTTCATCAGGTTATGGGCCCAGATGCCTGTTAGTTCAGATATAGGGAAAAGTATTAGTTCAAGTACGGTCGCGAATATACAAGTGACGATCGATTAGGAAAATTTTTTTCACTCCGGTATTTTCGCGAATAGGCTCTTTTTCAGGATTTTACCTAAAGGGTCGAAAGCATCCACAAAAATGGCATCTAATGGGCATATGGCTCAAATTGAAAAATTGCAAGGGCGTGATAATATGCCACGTGGAGCTTTGCGGTTCAAACGTACTTGGAACATGAGGAGCTATGAAAATGCGTGGATAACAAAAGTGACACATTTAAAGGGCCGAAGACACGAAAGCGAGGACAACAGGAGGCAAAAATTGCTATGGAAGTATGGCTTAATTTACGTAAGGATGATTCAGGTCTGACAAGATGGTAGGTTTGTTATGTTGTTAATTACCACTAATCTAAGAGGATTGTGGAAATGTTGAAACCTACGTTATTAAAGTGGTTAGGTACTTGTACACATTTGGGTATCAATATTAGTATTGATGGAGTCATAGTCAATGTTGAGTGGCTACGTACACTTCTTCTCCGGACTACCGGAATCCTATAAGCCTTTGTAAATGCCTTTGATGGCAATTGAGAGCTCAGGTGTGACTTTAACAGGTTACTACCGGATATTCTATATAAGAAATATCGTATCCTATAAGCCTATAAAATGGTAATAGAGAGAGCTCTCGGGTGTGAATACAAGTACTAATCTTGTCAAGACAATCACCACAAGAGTGGGTGATTCCGGAGTTTTTTTACTCAAATTAAGAATTAATCAGAAGGGATAATAAGCCAAAAGAAAAAGAAACTCGTTGCTTTCTGTGTAATAAATATGATCACATATCCAATAATTGTCGATCAAACGTGAAGAGAGGTAATAAGAGGTTTAGATGCAGTAAGATGAGATTTAGATACATTTTACAAGGTGACATTGTTGTGAAGATGTTAATGAAGATTTTGACAAATTGTATAAAGATTCTGGCATCAAGCGGCCTTAAACGAACTATAGATAGAAAGCATATTGGAACGTTTTGAAATGAATGAACTGGATGATTGTTGGTTGCTATTGGTTACATATTGTTTGTTGTCGTTGTTGTCGTATTTTTTGTTGTACAGAGGGCACGTCAATTATTATTCCGTGGTTCAGTGATAAATAAATATCTTCTCCGTTAAATATTTGCCGGTACCGAGATATTTGCCGGCACCGAGATATTTGCCGGCACCGAGATATTTGCCGGCACCGAGATATTTGCCGGCACCGAGATATTTGCCGGCACCGAGATATTTGCCGGCACCGAGATATTTGCCGACACCGAGATATTTGCCGGCACCGAGATATTTGCCGGCACCGAGATATTTGCCGGCACGGTTACAGTATCTCCGAAAAATGTCTTCGAGTTCGTTCAACTTGGAGAAGTTGACGGGACTAGCGAATTACTCGTCATGGAAGTTTGGTGTGAAAACGTATCTACAGCACGAGGATTTGTGAGATTGCGTAGAACGTCCGGACGGCACCAAACCAGATTCAAGTAAGGACGTCAAAGCCCGAACAAAAATCATCCTTCTTCTCGACCCCGTGAACTACGTGCATGTTCAAGATGCTGAGACCGCGAAGGATGTATGGATGAATCTCGAGAAAGCCTTTGACGACAACGGTTTGACTAGAAGAGTAGGACTATTGAAAGACTTGGTTACAACAACGTTAGAAGGATGTGGCAATAGTATTGAAGAATACGTGAACAAAATAATGAGTAAGAGTGGAATCAAACTGCTGTTCAACAACAATAGTTGTGAAATATATAAATATGCTCTGCGACGCTGGTAAACAATCTGTACCGATTAAACACAAAAGTGCATGTTAATCTTACTTGTACTGATATTACAGACGAACCTACACTGTGGCACCGCCGTATGGGACATCTAAATTTCAACGATGTCAAAAAGTTGCCAAACTGTACAGATGGAGTGACACTGTCTGCTAAGAAGAGTAACCAAAATGTATGTTGTACTACGTGCAGTAAAGGTAAACAATCCAGACTGTCATTCAACAATAAGGGTTCCCGAGCGTCACAGCCGCTAGAACTTATACACAGCGATATGTGCGGCCCCATGGAAACAAGTTGTATTGGAGGCTGCAGGTACCCTGCGTATCGTGCAAGGAGCAAGCACATTGATGTACTTCATCATTATGAACGGGACAAAGTACCATCTGGTGACACTGTGGTCAAGAACATCAGCACAAACAGTCTATGATGGCAGACTGTCTCACCGAGCCGAAGCATCATAAGGTCCTGGAAGCATGGGCTTGCGTTCAAGGGAGGATGATGAATTATGAACGCAGCCAGCTTCAAATAAAGAACACATAGCTGTCTATTTAATGTGACAGAATATTTTCACAGTTGACTTTTACACTGCTCTTTGCTATGATTCTGTAATTTTGTACTCCGTATACAAGTTTTATATCACGCACAATTTTATTTATTTAGTAAGCTTCCTATTCCCTATATATCAGTTTCATCAAATTTCAAAAAGAAACGTAAAAAAATAAAAAAATATATGAAAATTGATCATTTATATCGACTACAATAGTTATTAGAATTACAATATTCATTATTTAAAATAAAATGTATAATAAAATTATGTTCATTACTTCTACTTTAACATAAGAATTACTTGTTTTTCATATTGCTTTTTTTATTTGTACAATAAAAAGTTCTTATTAATTGCGTACTAAACTTAAAAGTGAAGCTACATCCGTTGTCCCCCTTATCCTGCATAGTATGGGAATGCATGGTCGTACGCCCGCTCATAACGAACCACAATTCCCACCATACGATCCGCTTTCAAATAAATTCGTACTTAACTGAATACCACTTGTCCATGAAGTACGTCGTTTCTTTCTATAAACTGAGCGGAGTTTAACAGCGAACTTCATGTGTGAAACGTAGCGTAAAAGGTGAGTATGAAGTGACGAGTTTTTTTGTAGGGGACGATGCGTACGTTAACTCAATACTTTATGTGTAAGGGTGTCGTTGAGTTCTCACGCTGTGTGGGAATGTGCTAAGGTGCAAGGGTAAGTCCGAAAAGGCAAAGGTACATACGAAAGTACCTTTCGAACGCGTTTCATTCGGAATTTGAAATTGCACGGATTCGTGTCGTTGACGTTTTGTTTTTTTAATCGTGGCTTATGGCTCGCTTGCGGGCCTTGCGGCTAAAATATTCTTTTTGGTTTTTACAACTAAAATATATACCTATTTAGATTTGAAGATTTAAAAAATACATTGGCAAAAATAACATAATCTAAATTAAACTATATAGACCAAGTGTTTTTTTTTAAGAATCTATAATGATGTTAACGGAATTATGTACCGTACAACAATTGGTACAACAAATAATGTAATACGCTCACGAAGAAAGGGTTGGTTATATTTATTATTAGGTATGAACAATACTTTATAATAATTATCATTGGGTATGAACATGTTCAAAAATTTTAGAAGTAAGTAGTATAATCTAGGTAACATTATAAAAATAATCAATAGGTACAAGACTAATTATTTAGATTCATCTCTGCTCTACCATTAAATATTAAGTAAATATTATAAATGATAATAATAACATAATTAATAATTAGATAAGTACCATTAGATAATATTGTCGTTTATCTACCCAGGTGTGTTGGACGACCTTTGTTCCCATTGACATACCAACACATAAATTACATATTAATATTCAATTAGTAACATTTCTCCCACGGTGCCCTATCCCATGAACATTTTACCTTTATACAAAATAATATTAAACCACACCAAAATCAACCCTATGGTCATGCACTAAGGATTACAGATCAATTATTAGCTGCAACGATAACTATATCCTAGTACTGACCACAAAGTTATTATGTAACACAAAAAAGTTTACGATTTACCTTATGTCAAGGTAGATAAGTTGAAATTAGCTTGCCAAGGGAGCTCGCAGTAAAAACTTACGTTGTCAGTTAGTTCACCCATTGGCAAACATGCGATCGCGTGATGGGTTTAATGAATGGTGAATAATCGTCATCAGATGTCGCTGACGTGTTAACGAACTGGGGTAGTCAGTGGGAATATTTTGTAATTTTTTAACGGCCTAAAGAGTCACTAGCCCACTGCAGGCATTGATCGAGCGGGCTTGAAGTTAGAACGCAGATGTCTTGCTGCTCATGAGAATTTTCAATCCTTCAATGACTGCCATTCTCAAAGCTCACTTAGACAACAGTCCGAATCTTAATAATTCTTATCCACAGTCAAAATGTAGGTACTAGATGACTGACACTTTGCTAATAATAATATTCTTTAAGAAGAGTGTTTATCGTATTCTTCAAGGCCGGCAACGCATTTGTAGCTCCCTTGATGCTGCACGTGTCGATAGGCGACGGTGACCACTTACCTACTTTGCCCGTAATTAACATAAAAAAACGAAAAACATATTTTTGTCCGGATAATTTAAATTGAAATCTGTGCAAAGTCTAAGCCACTGAAGTATTATTACTAGCGTAAAGAACCGATACCGCGAACACCATGCATGTCCCAATATATTGGCGCCACGTGGCTTAGATCTTTAATGGATTCGTTCGATTTTGAAAGGAGAATGGGGGCTCAATTTTGAAAATCGAACCTCCCGGGCGGGACACACATTTTGTTCGAGATGTCTGTTCTATGATATGTAATATTATACTTCAATGGTCTAAGCACGGTTTTTAGATCTCACCCTAACCTAAGTTTGACTTTGGTAAGGAAATTAGAATGAATATTTACCTTTTTTTCTTTTTCTCTTGTCTTGATGATGTGTGGTCACACACGCCCTTCAGCCAGTGTTATGGGGACTCTCGGCTCTTCGATGACGGGGTCACCACGAGACGTGCAGGATCAGAATGTAACTTATTGCTTTTAAATCAGGTTTATATGTATGTACAACAATCGGTACGTGTCCTGGTAATGTCTACGTACGTGAGTGTTCACATTACGTGACCATCATGATGCATGATGTGACAGAAAATACCTAATGTCTGACACTGCAAACTTTAATTTTATTTAATTTACGTAATGACTGTACCGTATACAGTCTCGCATAGGTTAGAATGTAAATACTTTTTTACTATAAAGGTTGCGCTGAGGAGTTTCTTTCGCCATTTCTTCTTCATGACAAAGTACATGACCGAAATGGTGGTAGATTAAAAAAAAGTTCATAAGTGTTTCAGTGAAATCTACCTACCTATTATGATTCAATGAATTTGAATCTGAATACCCAGGATCTAAGCGGAAACTACTACAACTACTCTAAATTGGATTGGACAGTATTTTCATGGGAAAAATTGATAAAATATCAGACGCGTCATCTGATGGTAAGCGGTGACCATCGCCCACTGACATCATTAACACCGAGAGTATCAATCACTGTTCAGGAAAGAAGATAGCCCATAATAAATTAATGATGTAGCCTGTAGATTGAAAGTATTAACTTGTACGGAAACACCACAAAATACTTTTTATAATCCGATAAAAACAAGAAGCAAAAACATCTCCAAAAAATCTCAAGATTTAACAATCTTGGGAAACTTGACATCGAAAGAGAATGTATATAGAAAAACTAGATTCTCACAATGAGGACGAGAGGGCCGCGAGGCGAGGGGGCGAGGGGCGAGGGGGCGAGGGGCGAGGGTCGTGTGAACGGACAGATTATAAAGATTGTAACGGGGCAGCTTCCTTCCTGCGGATCAGGGGATTCCGTTGTAGGGTCACCACGCTCACCAAATAGATGGCTTTTAATTTTCTTCTCTCTTTCTTGGCTGGCAACGCATCAGTGATGCCTTTGGTGACGCAGATGGCCATGGGCGACGATAACCAGCTACCATGAGGTGGATCATCTCGTCGGCACGTTTGTCAGCTTCTTGCAAAAAAGAAAAAATCACGCTCAACATTTAATTTGATTTACTTATTTAATTTTAATTATCATTTATAACCCGCGAATCCGCAATGGAGCATCGTGGTGGAGTATGCTCTAATCCTCTTCAGAGAGACCCATGTTTTGCAGTGGGTCATTGATAGATTGAAGTCAAATATTTTCTCTGATTGCAACGTAGTTAATTTACTTTAACTTATTGGTGAAGAAGCCTGAAGACTGAAGGCCACACGAGGGCTTTTCTTCTGCATTTAAATCAATAAATGCATGATCTAAGTATTCAGAATTCACAGCTGCCTATTCGCTAAGGAGCACCTAGTCCTTATAAGAATTTTTCTTCACTTTTTCGTTACCCCGACATGGTCACCCTATTAAGGAAACAAGGGTATGACGTCTCAGAGACTAAATTGTATCGAGTCATTGTGCAATCATTACTTTTGAATTTTATTTCGGTGGATATCGTTAGGGTGTTTGAAAATGTGACTAAAATCCTCAGCTGCTACGAGTCCTTAATGCAAAATTAGTACTTACTTACCTAAAATTATTGTTTTAAAATAATTAAGTAAATGTGATTTTTCATCTTTATTTACTTTATTTTTAACTCGGTCGAGTAGTTAAATATTGTGACTTTTGTTTCATACTTTACACTTACAGCATGTCACAAATTGTTTTTACCAAATAATTATTTATTTATTTATTTATTTATTTATTTTATACATTTCATATTTAAAAAAAAGAGATTTTCTGTAGACTGCATGCAATTTATGAATTAGAACGAGCATATTTTTTTGAAAATGGAACTAAGAAATAAAATGAATGTTTATAGCTTAACTGAAATGTAGCAAAGTGCTTATAATCTTATAATAATTATTCGTAATTAAGTAATAAAACACACATTTAATCCAAAAAAGTTTCCCTTTTTGTGGCGTTCAAACATTCCCATGGTGAACAGGTGTGTACAAAAACTAGTCGCCCTTTGACTATAAACTGGGTTGGTTTTGTTGAGTGCGCGGGAAAAAACACATCCGGGGTTGATTTCCGGGTCCATCGCGACTCCGTCGGCCATGATTGATCGATACATGGAATTTTTTAGTCTATGGATCGACAAATATTTGTAAATATTTCTTTTGAACTTTGAAGTAGCATGATTTTTCTCGGGTTTTATCCAATTTAAATTGCGTTAACAATTTTTCATGGTTATGAATTGTGATAGATTTTACAGGCTGGTTCTAGTTCATACGGAGTAAAAAATAAAAATAAGTAAGCAACCGACGTGCAATGTACATAAAATAGGTGAAAGATATTCCTAGTCTTTCCCACAGAGTACTTAAAAAAAACCTATTTACCTATTTAAAAAACTACTATACTTACAGTTAGGTTTAGACGGTTTAGTCCAGTTTTTAGGCGAGTCTTATGTGATAAACAATAATACAAGGTCTATTTTGTCGAAATTTGTAATTAAAACTTTAAAATAAGGCAGGCGTAAAATTAGAAGAATTTTAAGATAAATCTCAGTTCACTATTATTATTATTTTTTAACTATTTTTTCAATAAAAAGTAGTGCCAAGCCAAGATTGTACGCTAGTAATGATGCTTTTATTCCTAAAAACCCTATCCCTAATAACATACAAAATATCTATTTCACTATCCCTAATGAACAGCAACGCAGCTCGCCGGGTGAGGGGTCCCGGTTTCAAATCCCCGCCGGTATACATTAAAATGGATAGTGGATAGCGTCTATTTTACACCATTGTACGCCGCGTTCCTGAAAGTGGTTTTCAGAAACAATATTTATGTAATAATCAATTCTTTATATTTCTCTGATTCTGATATTTTACAAACTAAATAAAAAAGTAATGCTGGTAAGTAAGGAAAAGAAAAACAAGACATTAGTTCAGTTCAGGCTTTCAGGTGATCCGAGACAGTTCCTTAACCCCATTTTTTATACGGAAACTAATACTATGCATAGGTAACAAGAACAAATAATTTTAGGGCATAACACAAAACGATAAGTCCCACCGTTGAACCCGTTGAAAGCGGTCATCCGTCATTTACGTTTATCTACCATATTCCTTTGCAAATAAAGTTTATATTTCCATACTTTATACATCTTGCAGCTCCACGACATATGCAAGGGGTATTAGATTTTATTGTGTAGGGGGTAAAGTCGGTTTTTGTTTTATATTGTTATTGTGTGACCCGTTGGCACACCTGTCACCCTGGACCGTGAGAATAGGGGCTGTGAAGAGGAAGGAGCCGATTGCCTTAATATGTAGGTATAATGCGGTGTTTAACTTCCACGATTATGAACTTATGAAAGGGACAAATATCGCACGGCAAAAATTATGTCGCAGTTACAAGGACACGGGCATGGACCCTTTGTCCTCCGTGCCGTTCTTAGGCCCCCTTTTCTTTATGTTGTACCTACCTACTAATAGTACTCCAAATATTTATAGCAAAGCGGAAAATATTATCATACTCGCTGAAGCAAATTGAAATAAATAATGAGCGCTATAAAACATATAAAATATTATAAGTAATTAGGTATAATATAATTAAGGAGACCATTTTTTTGTAAGTACCAGAGCGGGACGCTAACCGAATTTTGTATAAATGTATTAATTTTCGGTCCCCAAACTAAACTTCTTTAGGACTGATGTACATAAATCACGTAGGTACCTATCTACTTTTACAAGCTTTTGATCCTAGATTCGGCTCTTCAAATTATAATGCATGATATATTTTATGTTTGAATAATATGGGACCAGCAATGTTCAGAAATGGGATATTTTAACAATAAAAGGTAATAAAAAGTAATAAAAACATTACGTACCTACCTAATATCTACTTACATAATATGTTCGTTTAAGAACAATAAAAAGTCCTGCAAACTTTTTTGTTTTATTCTTTACTCACAAGTTTGATTCACATACTTTTTGCCTAATACCCTATAATAAAATAGCTTTATTTCCTTACACAAAAAAGAGAAAATAATATTAATATATTTATAATAATAATAAACTATTTATGCATTAATTTGTGGAACCCCTCAGGGTAAAAGCCTCCTCCAAAGAATTCCATTTTTTTTGTCTTCGGCGGTGGTCATCCAGTCTCTTCCTTCCTGCGTTGGCCACGATCTCGTCCTGCCATCTCGATGCCTAATACACTACTCTAAAAATCTTTCCCAAATAAATGTACATAAAAACGCCTCGAAGAGATTTGAAAGGGTCAGTAGATTCTTCAAAAATGGACCGTACAGGAACCCGCCTACTCAAAAAAATTTGCAAAGTTGTGGGAATGATTTGGGAACTCATTTCTCAGTTACGAGAATATTCTTTTGTTGATCGACACCTTGAGGGCCGCCCTTTGTGTTCAAAAGCCAAGATTGCGGAGCGCTTTTGTAAAATGATACTGGCTTGAATAACATGGGAAGTTATTATTGATCTTTTCAACAATGTATTTTTAATACAAAATGATTATGAGAACGCTTTTCATTTATAATCTTTTGCAGTATGAGAGCTGATAACTGAATCTATGTAACTAAAACAAAAATGTAGGCCCTCCTTTTTCTAATCAGCAAACATTAGCCGGTGTAATCGGCATTATAATATTCTTCATGCAAGTCATATTTCCAATCAATATGCCTTTCCTAATAACAATGTGTTTTATACCAGGCGCAGGAAAACATACAGACGGACTAATGGTCACTGTTGCACAGATGTAAGGTGCAGTATCGAGGAGCCATAATAAAGTATAATGGTTACCTTTTGGGTCAGCAACGCATCCACAGCTAATAAGTAATGACGCGTCGGTGACGATCACTTCTATCACCTTCTGGTGGCTCGTCTGTTCATTTATAATTTCATAAACAAGTTACTTTGCAAGCTAATAGGTAGGAATATAAAATTGTGAAAAGACAATGTACCTACTTGCTTGTTCCACGAAATAGACCCGTTGCAATTGGGTCAGTGCCAAATCGCACCTTTAAGAATTGAAGTGGCTTATCTAAGAATTTTAAGAAAATGACTTTTATACGAGTACATTGAACGGTAAAAAAACATGTCACACCTTTAGAATTGTATCCAAAATTCGTATTTTTTGGTAAACGCCAACAGCCAACGGTAGAATACATGTTTTTATTTCGTTCAATGTATAAAAGTTATTTTGTTATGATTCTTAGATAAAGGTGCGAAATGATATTCCCTTTCGAACTGTCGTGTCGTCCACCAACAGGATGATAAAATAATTTAGTTGTCCACCAATCATATGAATAAAATTAATTATTTTAATGCATTAAATGTTAGTGTTAACAATAGGAACTATTCATTAGAAGTAGGTATTACACTGTCTTCTGTGTTATTACCATGATATTTTGATAGGATTACTGGAAGAACATTAATCTGTTCTATTATAGCGAATGATTAATTTTATTTTATTCATCAGTTTAGCCGACAACCAGTAACATAGTAACAGCCACTCGCTTTAATTCGGTTTAAATAAAACTAGCAAAGTGTTTAAATGCAGTTTATTCAAATAGTATCAAACGTTGGTTTAAAATTATTTACAAATAATATCTATACGCAATATACGTCATTCCAGCGTCGAACTCCCATTGAAGATTAGCGACTTACATCAACATCTAATTATTCTACACAATCTGATCAAGTATCGACATGCAGTAATATTTAACTATATGAAACGGATTATAAATGCGGTACATGTCAAGCGAATTATGGGTTATATCGTAATTGTTGTAAACTATTTAACAGACTTTAACTTTCAAGATATTAGCGCACCATTATATCATAGATACAGAATATTGCGATGAATTCAGATATTATTTCTTCGTTTTTCCCTCTTATAGATAATTAATTTCACATCTTATAGTCTAAAACTATAATAAAATTACTAATCAAGAAATAAAAATTTATAAATTATTTGGTCTTTATTTTTGCAATATTCCTAATTCCTATATTACCAATTTTATACTTGTCACACGACTCAAAGAACACAGTATTAGACAATATCGTAAATTCACTTTTAAATCACTTATCACTGAGTTCAATAATGTGTCAAATACACAACCATATAATCGTTGTATTTATATTATCAAATTCAAAAAGTTAAATTTAGTAAAAACTTGAATTTAAAAAAGCGCAATCTACTTGAGTCTTCGTCAGACTTTAGGAAACATTAAATTTTTGTATATCCTATAGCCTATCTTTCAGTTCTTTCAAACATATCCAAATCAAGCATTGTACATTATAGTAAGGTCAAGATTGTACTTGTATTGTTATTTATTAATATCAGACATATAATTTCAGGGTTATAAATCGCGTTAAAATATTCAAAGTATAAAATTCTAGACAAATTTTTTATTCAAGTTTTTCAAGTCTTATTCTAATCACTGGCACAGAGTTATCACAGTAGCGGTTCCTTTCAATATAGGAACAAACACTTCAAGTTTGTGTTAAAGGCGAAATGAGATTTATATTTGGTGTAAGTGCGAGTTTTTATTGTTAAACACTAAATAAAATTAACATAATCAAAATCTCACAAGATAATAACAGACTTTAGAGAAATAGTGTTTGAGAGACCACTAAAATTATGGGTCTGTCTCACTAATCCCATTGAGTTGTTCCATGAGGGGATAACTGGCGCTGTTTAGCATATCTGAGTCTCCATCTGAGTCTCTCATTGTTCCGTTGGGCATAAAGTCAATAGGTAAGTGGCAGTAGAAAATAATTTGTTGTTGATAATACTAAAAAAATGATTGTTGATTTAAAAAATACGTCGTTGACAGTTGAAGAGAATTTTACAACGGGATTTTTGGCACTAAAATCTGAGTTTCAGTAGTTCATTGGTACAAGTGGGACTCAGATGTGCTAAATAGTGCTAGTCCATCACGGGACAACTCAACGAGACTAGTGGGATAGACACAAAATTATCTTTCAACTTTATTAAAATTAAGGTAACTCCTTCGATGTATCCAATGAAATTCAAATTTTCTTTACATTTTTGTTTGTTGTTTTTTTACTTTTGTTTCAGAGAATGGTTAAAGCCATACAGTTGCCTAAATAATTATAAATTTAAGTGTCATTATGCTATATGAACAAAAATTATATCTCCAAACATAAACACTTGGATTTACTTTAAACTTTCATGAATACTTTAATAGAACAGTGATTTTATAACATTCTTATTTTTCTAAGTTCCCCCCACGGTTAGTATAATGGCGGAATACATCGAAGAAACCACATTATGTACAATACAATATCTGATGCTGAAGTTTCAGCATTTTCACATGCGATATTGTAATGCCCTAACCTAACATACAAACAACATTCACTAAAATATATTATATAACTACGTAAACATGAATAAAATATTGTTTGCAGAACAGAGGGACTTTACACAGGGTTCTGAGGAAGACATATTGAACATAGTAAATTGAAAGGAAGAAGACGGAAGGAAAACATTTACTAAATTACTATAATATTACAATTATTATTATATCGTATAATATAAAAATGCAGCATTTGAAGGATAAAAAAAACAGATCAGTCATGCTTTGCAAAAAACGTAATAAAATAAATGGGGAACTTGTACAAAATTAAAACAATAAAAATTAATATTATTATTTTCACTTTTATACACGCTGCCCGAAACAAAGTATTAGTATTATCAGTAAAAAGAAAAATGCAATTTTAACAATAAATTAAAATAATTGTAGGCATTTTCGCCAAATAAAAAATCTACTCTAATCAATATTATATTTAACTTAGCACTCTAACATTGCTCATACTGAAATTAACCTTCTCAAAAATAAGTTATTAGCCGCGCCATTAAAGAAACGAATCTAAAATGGCGGTCGGTATGATAGGTTAGGACCGTCAGCAAAACAAACTACATGGGTGATATTTTATTATTTGAAAATAAATATTAGCAAAATATTTAAAAACCCAACCAAGTGATAATCGATATCATGAACCACGGCTTCCGTATGTTTTTATGTCGTATTTTTTTAAACTGATACCGAATCTGCCGCCATCATGCATATCAATAATGGATAATGCATCTTATCATGCAGTTAGACAAAGCGCCATCGTCAGTTAATATAAAAGCGTAACCTAACAACAGAATATTATATTGAATACTGGTTGAAATCCTTTGGGAGAGTCCAACTGACACTTGGCCGGTTTAATGGCGCGAGTAATATATATTACATAACGGCCACTGAGAGAACGCATTCCGCAGAGCGCGAGTCTGAATAATGAACGACATAACCTTTTAAATGGCGTACAGAATTTACGTTAAAAAATAAAATTTCTCTACTTGTATGAAATTACAGTAAAAGTTTTGATTTTGTTGTAAAATTAAATAAATTATATAATTATTAAATTATAATGCAATATAATTTTTCACACAGTCCATCCTTGCAATACAAGTTTATATTAGCTTTTTATTTTACTTTGTTCTAATATTTTACAAATATTTATTGGCAGTTTGTAATAATCTCTCCATCCATAATATTTGGATTAGTCAGTAGGCAAAATAGTAAACTAAAATATTTTGTTGTAACTTTGTAACAGTTGCTAGGCAGCCGATTGTGGATTATGGATGGATGAATAATAAGAAAGACCGACTTGGTTTGAAAAAGCAAACTGATTCAATTCTCAAATGACAATGTTACAAAATTCAGACAACTTTGGGGGGAGAATGAGATAGATATATGTAATAGATAGAGATAGGTATATCTCACGTATCCTCACATGGGCACGTCAGCGACGTACTCTATCCTGAGTAGGAGATCCATGAGGTCTTGCGCGTGCATCCAGCGCCAGGGGACGGCGGGGGAGTCCCTACACACGGTGCGCGCGCGCGTCGACACTGCGTACAGGACGCACACCGCGCACGCAAAACACACCACTGCGAACAACTGGAAGAGCCACTTCAGCGGCTCCCTGCGAATATGCTGGCGTGTAAAGACGTTATGTTTTTTGGGTTTCCGGATAATAATTCGTTGGTTTTTACTGGATTTATAGCGGTGTTTGATTTAGGTTCACGACCCGTCAGAGTAGGGGAAGTTTAGGGAAACCTGTGTTAAATATCGGCTGATAGGTGGTGCGAGAGACTGACGTTAAAACTCCGTAATGCGACGTTAAAATAGTTTTATAAATCACTATGAAAAAATTAATTAATGGAGAAACATTAATATTGATTAATTTGTTTTTATGGAAATAGTCTGCAAACGAACTGACGAACCACCTGACGGTAAGTGGCTATCGTCGACCATAAACATCAGCAACATCCACCAAAGGCATCACTGATGCATTGCCGGCCAAGAAAGAGAGAAGAAAAAAGAAAGAACTGGCTCTCAAGCCCCCAGCCGAAACACGACGAATTGTTTGGCGGCTGACTCATGCTCCAGGGTGGTAGCTATCCAGGCTAACCCCATGGAGAAATAATAATAGCAATAATGGTATTAATTAACAATTAAAATCAATATGACCAACATAATCCCTCCGAGGGGCCACCGGCGGGCCGGATTTAGTCGCCTCTTACGACACCCATCCGGCGTGGGATTGATTAATTTATGTTATTGTAGTAAATGATTAGTTTTCATTACGCAGAAGCTCAAAAATATTTATATCATTTTATAGTTATATTTTATCAAATACCGCTCATTGTTGTATATTAGCACAATAGTTCATTTAATTAAACGAATAAAAAACAATTTAAGACTATTATTATAGTTACACTCAAATCTAAAGCTTTCCACATTGAACACAGTGAATCAAACAACGAATAATTTCATTAATTTAATATTTAATTATTGATCTCGATTCATACTCACCATAGAATTTTTTTGAAACTGCGGCTAGAGGTAGTCTTCCTGCTGACACAGTCCACACAGGGCATCTCAGCTTGAGTTGACACTGATGATTGCTCTGGAAATAAGTCATACGATTAGGTACTTTATAAATTCTTTCAAAGATATTTGGCTACCACTGAAGCTACAATGAAAAGTTTTGAACTATTGTCTGGTGTGTAAGAAAGTATCCTTTAGTATCCATCTACTAGTTAGTCTATCCTTGAGGTAATGGTAACCAGACTCTCCTGTTGAAGATATCTTAGTTCCGTACGACTTACTTTAATCGTGACAGAATTTGTATAATTTAGAGTAGATTTTTGGATAGTTTTAGGGGAAAAAAAATTATGACTGGTTATTGCATATTTTGCAATTAGTAATACTGTAATACAGTAAATATTGTTAATAATATAAACTAAAATCTGAGCTACTGTAACCAACACCACATATTTTTTATAACGACTATAGATATTATAAATTTATTTAATTTAATTATAAATTTTTAAAATAAACTACAATACAGAAACAAAATATCTACTCAATTAAAGAAAATTTATTTGTAAAAACATTTTTATAAAGCACATTAACTAAATAACTACTAGATAATTATGATGATAAATGGATATTGTTTTGGATTTCCACAAAGAAATGTGAGATTCCCACGCATTTCAGTTCTCTTTATATGTATCAAATATAGTCTTTATAGAAAGCCAAAAAAATATAAAAATATAATCACCAGTACCGTCTTTCTAGTCTAAAAAAATTAATCTCAACAGAGTCAACAGTCTCTAAAACTACTGTAAGGATTTTCATTCAGTTTTATCAATATTAAGGTTGATTCATGAGAAAGTGTTTGTCATGAAAAATGTAAGATGATAATGTGCGAAAATTGCGTACCTTCAGTGGAAAAAAGGCATAAGATGAAAATTGCAATTTTACAGGAGAGGAAAAAACTGTTACAATATCAGTAAGTAGTCAAAGGAATTTACACTACGATTTCTTGCACAAAACCGTCAAGATTAATGATAAAAATTTGAATAAAAAGGAGCATATGCAGCTTTTATCCCTCTTTCCAATCATATTAATAACTAAAATTCAAAGTAACACAACTAACACTTCTTTTTTCCAATGAAGGTGCGATTTATAGGCGATAAAATTATAACACACATCGATAAAAAACAATACGATGTAACATAAAAATACCTACCGAATAAGATAAAACCAACCCATACGAACAATACTATATACAATAAAATAAATTACCATATTCAGTTTGAACGAGTATGGAACTTGTTTCACATCCCATCTCACTTATTCTGTCCCCTTGTTTGCTACAAACAGTTTCCAATGCGACTATCTTCGTCTTCAAGCTTTCGATAAACTCCTGCATCATTTTATTCCTATCATTGCCTTCGCTCACGAACCTTCTTAATACATTCAAATTATCTTCATACATAACCAATTCTACCTGCATATTGGATATAGTTTCATGAGAATGTCTGACGTCATTTTCCAAGCCCGATAAACTTATCTTTAGGCGCTCGCATTCAATACATTTCGAGCAATCTATACAGTTCTGTACACAATTGTTGTTAATATTATCGTCAACATTGATATCGAAGCAATCAAATTGTATCCCTATAGACTTGTTAGCTTTTACATTTTTAAATTGTGTCTCATCTGTACATACATTTTCAATTTCAAGTGCATTATTGTTGTTAATATAAACATCTTCGTCAGTTTGCGTACACACATTGACATTGTCGAAGCAATCCGATTGCGTTCCTATAGACTTAACATTTAAGTTGATAAATTGTGTCTCATCTGTACATACATTCTGAATTGCGTCTATTGCTTCCGTTTGAATAGCAACTGATGTGAAAATCTTGTCTGATATATTTTCGACATTATTTCTCACGTCATTAAGTTCAATTTCGTAATCGTCGGTTTGCGTGGCGACTGTCACAAAAGATCTATCTAGATTTACTTCCTCAGGATCTATTTGCTGTGATAAATTGTTCCTTGACATATTACAGATGCTGAGACGAAGTTCGTGGAACAGAGAAACATTTGTAGGTCTGCCCTGGTCATCTCTTAACGCGTTAGAGAATGACTCTTCGTCTAAGATGTGGTTTTCTACGGGGTAAATAAGCGCAAAAGCATGAAGTTATATAGTGTTTTTGTAAATTAATAGCATGGGAAGTTAATTTGCAGAAATTAAAAAAAATTAGCATCAAGCAGTTTTACAATATGCAAGGGAATAAGATTATGGGTATGGGGTAAATATACCATGAAGTTATCTTAAGGTATGAGGTACGTACGTCTACCATGTGGTAGATTAAAAATAATTAAGTAAGTAAACAGTAGTGAGCTCATAATATGATATTGAATTAAACGTCGCAGCATGTGCTTGGCTGCTAGCCAAAACTAACCAACATAAAGGATGTTTACAATAAACCTTGGAAAATGTCTATAAAACCAAAATTATCTTTACTGTCACATAGATATAACTTTAATTCTGTTTTTCTAATAGATTATGTCACAGGTGTAACATATCACACCTTTAGAATTGAACTGGCTTATCTAAGAATTTTAAGAAAATTACTTTTATATATTTTATTTATTTATTTAATACTTATTTTATAAACTTGTAACAAACATTACAGAGGATCCAATTCGTTTGTCAAGCTTTCAATGTATTCACCTGCCGCCCTGCGAAATGCAGCAATCGGTGTGTAAAATATGTCTATGGCGGGGCGATGAGTCACCAAACCGTTGAGCAAGGTCAGTGTTCTGACCAGCGGAGAACGCGGATTTTGAACGACTATGCCCAGTAAATAATAAAAAATGCCCTATTCTTCAATCACATTTTTGGAGTTTAGCAAAAAATACGAATTTTGGATACAATTCCAAAGGTGCGACAAGTTTTTAACCGACTTCAAAAAAAGGAGGAGGTTCTCAATTCGACTGTATTTTTTAATGTTTGTTACCTCAGAACTTTCGACTGGGTGAACCAATTTTGATACTTCTTTTTTTAATCGAAAGCTAGTGCTTGTCGTGTGGTCCCACTTATATTTGAGCGAGATCTGACAATGGCATCCATGTCAAAAGCATATAAGACTTAAATTTGCATTAAGTATGTGCGCGATATATGGACGAATAACTCAATATAATGCCTACCCGATTTCGATGATTCTTTTTTTATTGGATGTACTTCATTTGAAGTCGGTTATTTTTTGTTAAAATTTTAGATTGTTATGCTGTGCAATGTATAAAAGTCATTTTCTTAAAATTCTTAGATAAGCCACTTCATTTCTAAAGGTGCGACTGTCAAATTATCATTCTTACTAACAGACAGACAAAGACAAGACGATATGTAGGATAGCCACTGGTATAACCTCACCTTGCACGAACCGGCTGTCAGCGTTGAGGCTGTCCAGCTCGGAGAGCATCTGGTCCTCGGTGTAGCTGACATCGATGGAGCGCTCCGCAGCCAGGGGCTGGTTGGACTTGTTGAACATGTCCTTCAACTCCATCTCTAGCAGCATCTGACAGACAATATACTTGTTATTACAGAGGTCACTGATTATCCCAATAATACATATCGACGCTTGAAAGGAAACATTGACTAAGCGACATTGAGCTAAATTTTAAAAAAAGTTATGCCACAATATAGATGATAAAATAAGGATTCCAAAACAGTAAGAATAACGTCGGTAGGAGAAGTACAAAAAATATATTATGATGTTTTTTCTAAAAATTCCAACTTTAAACTGCTCTCCTGTAAAGTTAGCTGAATGTCGCTTAGTCAATGTTTCCTTTCAAGCATCGATATATAACGCGTATATATTATTATTATTATTTATTATTATTTTTTAATGACAAAATTTGACATTTATTTTAATTATCAAAATTTTACATTTATTTGTTTACATAAATAGACATGTAATACATAATGAAAATGGCATACATAATGTAATTTAATGTTGACATTGCATAGTGGTGTCTTTTGGTTATTATTTGCATATTTTTTAACTCCTCTATCGAATTGGGGACACCTGTAATGTTAGATGTAGTGTGATTTTAATAAATAATTAAATAAATGCTTATTCACTCTTCTATATATATACCTTCTCCCTATCGAGCTGGTGCAGCACCTCCCCCTGGTCGTGCAGCCTGGCGGCGAGGTCGCCGGCCTCCGCCCGCAGCGCTTCGTTCTCCTGCCGCAGCGCCGTCTGCCGCGCCGCGTACAGCTCGTTCATGCGGTGGCACTCCTCTTTGGAGCGGGACAGCTGCTCTTGGAGAGTTGACTTCTGTTCACAGGTAGGAGTAAGTTAGGTTACTTGATGCATTGAATAATGAAGCGCTCATAGCCCAGTGGCTTCCGTCGATCCTAAGTGATCGACAAAGGTAAGCAATAGCGGGCGCGGTCGGTAGTTGGATGGGTGACCGCTAGTGGCAAAAAATCTTGAACATTTCCGTGCTTCGTAGGGCACGTAAAGCCGTCGGTCCCGGGTATTATCATAAGATAACAGTCGTTAAGCCAGGTCGGAGGCCCTCGGGTGGTTTGAAAATTTCCGACACTCGGGTTGGCCACTAACCCCTCCACCAATTCGCACTGGAGCACCGTAGTGGAGTATGCTCTAGGCCTCTTTAAGAGGAGAGACCTGTGCCCAGTAGTGGGCCATTAATGGGTTGAAGCCAATTAAAAATAATAACGAATAATGATTATGTAATTGATATAATATTTTTATCAACTTTTTATATCTAAGATATAGTACATTATACATACATATATTGCGAGTATTGTTCATAAAATAATTTATTTATATAAAATCATTCTGATTTCATCTGAATTTTTTAATCATTATCACTATTTTCATCGATAATAGGAGTTACATTTGTAATATCAAATATATGAGATAATACTTCAGCTATTTTAATATTTTTCGATTTATATAACATAGGTATAAGTGTCCCTAACACTTACGCCTCAACTCAGAGTCACTAATGGTTATTTTAATCGCTCCTTAGTACAGAATTTGTATGGTTATTATTTACTAAGGAGCTATTAAAGTAACCATTAGTGACTTTTGAGTTTGCGCATTAGGGAGTTAGGTGGTTGTCTCATAACCTTTACCAGTAATGCAATCAGCGAAGTAAAATAAATAAATAATGACTTCTTGAATTTAGATTGTTGTGTTTATCGAATCTTACTATTTACTTCCTAATATGAAAGTTTGTGAGTATAAATATGAATATGTGGAAGGATATTTGTACCTAACTTTTTCACGCAAAAACCACTGAACGAATACTGATGAAATTTAGCACACAAGCACACCATGATCTGGAATAACATATACAGGACCGGATTAAGCAAGCGCGGGGCCCGTAGCAAATTCTTTCAAAGAGCCCTTGATCTATAATACTATGGGTTCTAAGTATAACTGTATAAAGTGGTTCTTTAGTATAAAGTCTAAAATATGCGGGGCCCCCTTTCGCGCGGGGTCCATAGCAATTGCTACTCTTGCTACGTGGTTAATCCGGCACTGAACATATCGCTTACCTAGTAATATATTGGCACATCTACGTTTTTCATAATGGTATAATGACACTAACGACCTCTCTCGATGACTACGGAAACTAGCGTTGTGCCGTTTTATCACTATCCTATGCACTTTTAAACACGTATGCCATATAAACTCAATTTCACATTTTTTCCAGACGTGTCAATATATTACTAAGTGAGCGCTATAGTATACTTCTTTTTCTAGAAAGCGAAGCCCTACCTCGAGGTCAGTGGCAGCGAGCTGGGCCTGCAGTCCACGCGCACGCTTGCCGGCGGCTTCAAGGTCACGGCGCGCGGCCTCCAGCGCGCGCTCGCAGCCGCACAGCCGCTCGCACGCCTCCTCATAGTCGCGCCGCACGTGCGACAGCGTCATGTTCTCCTCGCGTAGCCTAACACCGGTCACTTAGTTACCGAGAGACATTTAACATTATGTGTGTATTACAAGTTAATTAAAACTTGTTTCGGTGAAGGAAAACATCGTGAGGAAACCTGCACACCGGAGAGTTCTAAAGTTCTCAAAGGCGTATGAAGTCTACCAATCCACACTTGGCCAGCGTAGTAGACTAGGCGAAGTCGCGGGTCACAGCTAGTTGTAAATACATAAATAGTTAACTACGTACATGTTGAGATGCGCCCGGAGCGAGTCCCGCTCGGCGGAGAGCGCGGCCAGCGCCTCCTCGTGCGTGCGGTCGGCGAACTCCAACTGGCGGCGCAGTTGACACGCCAGGTGCGACTTCTCGCGCAGCTCGCACTGTAGCTCCTCTAATAGCTGGAAGCCTGGTACACCAGAATACACCGATTGAATTGATTTGCTCTCTTTTTATTATTTATCAAGAATATGGATAATAATTACACATACAAACAATCAACTCAACAATAGTATCTCAAAATATATATCTCACATAATATATTCAGATTAAGATTTTAGTTTGTATTAACTTTGTAATTTGTATTAACTTAATAATTTATCTCTGTATTCCGAGGTGGGCGTAAACAGTGGCAACACAGTTGAAACTATAGCCGCTGTTAACATTAACATTTGTAAAATTGTTTCTGTTATAATAAATCTTTTATTATAGTTTAAAAAAATACACCCTATTTTCTTTTAATCCTGATGAAACTATGCGCCAGGTGGAACTTCTTGTGCAACTCGCACTGCAGCTCCTTTAGCAGCTGGAAGCCTGGTACATGGGTTTAGACTGTTCTCTTGTTACATATTAGCAAATGAACAAAATTTTACAGTTCAAATGTAAATATTGCTTTTATTTAAATATCCAATTTAGATCATACAAATGCAAAAATCTAAATTTTACCAATAAAAAACCGACTGCAAAAAATTATTTTTATATAAAGGACCTTTAAAATTATCACTCAATAAACTTATCAACCAATAAGTTCTCTCATTTGGATTGGTTTCCTCAATGATCCCATTTTATATTTTCAAAGAACAATGCCCAACTGCCATACATCGTTTTATTTCATTTTCAACTTTAGCGTCTTAAAATAAAAAAAAAATCTAAAAATAGCCGCTTTAATTTCTGAGCTTAGATATATAAGAATTTTCAGCAGACACATCCCAGAACCAAAGTATTTTGAGATTGAATTCTTATAACCATTGAGTCATAGAGTAGGGGAGAACGTAATTTTTACCATTATTTTTTATTCTGACTTTTTTTTGATTGACAACCGGAAATGGAAATTTGACATCATTACATTTGTTACCAACATTTATAACGAAATTCTGTGTGTAATATTGGCCAGAAGTCTCCCTATATCTTGCTTGATACAAGCTATGTATCGAAGTGAGTGCCCGAATGAAAATGGACATTGTTGACATAATTGTTATTGTAGTCAATTCATCACTTATTAATAAAATTATTTTACGCTGGGTAATACGGGCACAGATATTAATTTTAAAATACGTAAAAAAATAAATGAATTGCTTCGGTATAACTGACGTTTTAAGACGCTACAAAAAATAAAAAATAATTTTTGGGCATTGTTCTTTAGTCAAGATATATGGTGAAGTTCTGAATAACTGTATTTACAGAAATCAGGGTTTCATATCAACTAAATATAATTAAGGGACAAAGAAAATTACTTCACTCACCATCTGTAGATATACCGGAATCTGAGTCATGTGGTGCTTGTTCGCCTTTTAAATTAAAACTGCAACAAAATTATTTGTTTTATTAGCCCAATACTGAAATAACAATTAGATCATTGTATTAATTATTTTGTAAGTTTATGTCTCTGCATATAAAAAAAACAAGAACTTATCAAAAATATATCTTTTAAGTTAGGTAATCAAATTATAATTCACAATTAACAACATAAAATGGAATAGAAGTAAAGAGAGTGGAAGAGTGAAATACTGAAAGAGAATTTGAATGGGATAAAAAAATTAACATCATCCCAATACCCTTTACATGGAGTAAAAATAATATTGTAATGGAATAAATCCCAGAAACATTTACTATTTTCCTATAATTAAAACCCCTAAAGAAAATTTGATGTTTTTGCATCAACAAGGGAAAGACCTAAAAAAATTAGATTTTTACCTTCCTTTGTTGGAAAATTCATTCCATGGGAAATTATCATGATCAAACAACATTTCTATGCTATTATCAATCAAAGTATAGTAAATCTGCTAAGATCAAGCCCAATACAACGTAATGTAGTATAGATATTAGTATTACCTTTCTTCCAGGTCAACTTTAATTCTCTGACTCTCACTGTATTTATTCAGAGTAATTGCCAACTTGCTAACTGTTATTTCAGGATTGCACTGATTTGGATCCAGAAGTGACTTCAATTCAGCTATTTTAGTTCCATATTCAGCCCTAAAACAATCATTTTTATTATCATAAATTATTTTTTAAATCTAAAAACAGTACATAAGTAAAGTACACTTTATTATAAAAAGTTTGGGTACAATAAGGCATATTATGAATCTTCTATCCTCCTAATGTTAATCAAACAAACAGTTTTTGCCTTTTGGATATTTATTATTAATGGTTCTCTAAAAATGAAATATTAATTGGAGAGTATAAAAGGTTTTTTCTAAATATAAAACTTCAGGTTACAAAAATTAAATGTAGATGTAAAGTGGCACATTTATTTATGAAACTCAGATGTTTGTAGCATATCTGCCTCATTGCTGGTCCATAAAGGAGCACCCAGTACTTGTTAAAGCCTCATTACAAGAGTTCAATGATCACTGGCAATGAAACCACAGCTATGTGGTTAAGTAATATTAAATTAAATTGGAAAGTTAGTATACATATTGACACACTTTCAGGAAAATGATTTGTGATGTGGTGTAGGGTTACAACTTACAAGTTGGTTATTCTATAATACTATTTTTCAGAACAATAATATGTTGATATTTACCAAAGGCTTATTCCTTTTATGAGCTTCCTGTATTTGTGTTGTATAAAATTTTGATTGTAGAGAATTTAAATACATGTGTCTCTCCAAGGAGATTATCAAAATAAATGGCTGTGATTTAGATAAGGGAACATACCAAAACCACGTGCCTCATTTAAGGGGGGGGGAGGGGGTCTTCAAAACACCACGATTGGTCACAGAGGGGGTTTAGGTTTTTGTCATGTAGTCAATATTTTAGCAACCATTGCGCCACACAAGTCGTCAAATATAAGCAAAATTATTATTTTTTAACTCTGTTTTTGCAAAAAAGTATTGAAAACCGTATTTATCAATTACCACGTGAAAACTAGGGGGAGGGGGGGGGGTCTTCTCATATACTACGGATGATCACGAAGGGGGGGGGGGGTGGGGGGTAAAAAGTTGGAAAAAATGGGTTACGTGGTTTTGGTATGTTCCCTAAAGTGATATAAATGTAATGATAAAGTGATAGTTCAGATGAAGTGGTCATCTGTGACCACTTCACTCTCCAGTGGCCTAGTTCATATCAACGACGGAGACTAAAATTAGAAACATACACTAAGAGGAAGTTTAAATGACTAAAACAACTAGCGGTTAATGTTCTACATTAGTATTGAGGGCAAATAGTGCGTTGTAACCGGCAAATTGTAATATTAAACCATAACCATATCATAGTTCTCCCATATGCCTCACAATACATATGAAAATACATCAGATATAAACATAAATATGTGTAAAATAGTAAATAAATTAACAATTAATACTTACTTGTTACTTTTCACAAACGGTGCAAACTTATTCATCAAAACATCAACGCGCATAGTGCCCGTATTGTCGGCACCGCAATAGTCAAAGATCTGACTGGCTGTGACGAAGTATTCTGAAATATAGATGTGTTTGGTTTATAAAATGCCAGGAAGTATTTTATACCAACGCGGTGCAACATAAATAACTGTTTTTAGTAAACTTACCGTCTTTACTCGCGTCCCCGTCTAAATTCATCTTTGTCGGTCGGTGGTCGGAGATAATTTAGAGTATTTCAGACTTTTGTGAATTTTTCTTCGTAAATATCACGTTTGCCCTTCAACCGTCATAAAAGTTTGTTTATTTTTCATTACTATCGTCCAAATAAATTCGTTACGCCAGTTAAACCAAGTTGTAAAAATCTCGCGTAGAGAATCAAATCAACAATGTTCCTTGGTATTATAAAAATAGTTTCGTAATAAAAACGGTTTTATTTTAGTGCCATACAACCACAGACTAATTAATGCAGTGTCATGTCATAACTGTCAACTGACAGTTTACTACAGATTATCAATATCGTTTACCGGTATCCATTTTTTCCTGCCTGTAATTTTTACCATACTAAAAGGAGAAACCCAGCTTCCATAGCTAAACTCAGGCCCAGGTAGACAAGGCTGGAAATTGGCTGTCAATTAGATCATTGCAATTTTCACGGCTGCCAGCAATGGCCAACTAAAATAGTTTTCAAATGTAAAAAACAACTAAATCAAAAAATAATCTCTGTTGACCATTATAATATTAAAATCTGATAATTACAAAAAATACATTGTACACTTATTCAAATTCAAACTCCCAAATTATTTATATTCTATTTTTCAAATAAATGTAATAGCTTACTATATTTTCAAGTTTTATTTATTGTACTCGTATAGTCGAGCGAGAGCTTGTGTAGCTTTACACGTTGGACACTGTAGCGTTGTTATTATAATCGCCGTACTTAAATGCCGTAAAATCGCTCGATATGTGAAAAGCTTCATGTGCTTTCGACTTCACCTGCAGTTCATACTTTTCTCATTCTCCATATCAACTTGCCCCGTCTATCGGCTGGCGACGCCTTTGTAAGTTTGTAGTCAATTCATAACTTATTAATAAAATTAGTGCCATTTATGTTTGTTTTCAATTTAGATATAACTAGCTGACCCGGCAAACTTCGTATCGCCTAACAATTGATCAGTTATCGAGCGGGATGAAAAATTATTACATTACTAAAATGAATATTAAAAAATAGGGATTGATGATAGAAGGGTGAAAATTTAGGGTTGTATGTATTTTTGTATGTTGTATCATAAAAAAATAGAAATTAAAAATTTTGTCTAAAAAATAAAAAAAAAATTTAGGGGTGGACTACCCCTAACATTTAGGGGGATAAAAAATAGATGTTGGCCGATTCTCATAGATACCGGATAAGCACAAAAAATTTCATCAAAATCGGTCAAGCCGTTTCAGAGGAGTATGGCAACGAAAACTGTGACACGAGAATTTTATATATATATATATATATATATTTTTTTTAATATTACTAATTATTTAATTTCACAACAACATAATATTTACACTATATAAAATAAAAATAAATACTTAAAAGCAAAAGTAAAATTAATTAAAATTAATTAAAATAAATGTATATAACTAGGCCCCTGCGGTGCAGTACCTAAGATGCTGGCAGCATTCCCTCGCTGTATGGCGATACTAACACGCTGAGCAAGAAAACTGCCAGCTCTAGGGTCACTCATCTTGTTTTTTAATTTTTTACTTATTTCTTTAAAAAGATAGTGAGCGTCAGGACCCCACGAACCAAGTGTTTCGACACCGAATGCTTTGAATATATATGTTGATCCTAAATTTCTATATTTAATATGTTTTAATTTTTCAGCCGCTTCTGCCGCAGCACCTGCTATGATTTTGCTACCATGAAGATGGGACGGCGCCAATGTATCTACGCAGGTAGCATATATTAGATATTAGATATACCCAGAGTGACCAGTGTCACTCTCACAATTAAAACGAATTTAAGTGCTGGTTCACGTTGAACGCGCGGGCGCGGCGCCGGGTGCGGGCGCGGTAGACGTTACTTAATGGTCGTAGCACACATATCAACTCGGAAAGGGATCGTCACCGGATCGTCTCGCCGTCAACCAAGCATCAACTTAACGTAAGCGCGTTACCAACCGACCAGCAGCTCCGAGTCGACTCGGCTACGGCTAGGCGACGCCGCGCTTACGGCTCGAATGACAGCAGTTCGCCGACGCAGCGGTAGCCGCGGCGCGGGGCGTGCACGAGGAAACGGAAAGTCGAAGGATAGCGTACGGTGAGACGTAAGCGCGGGTACGGCAAGTCGTCCACGCACCGTACCGCGGTTCGTGAGCTTGTCTCGAGGCGAGGCGATTAAGTTACGATTCCGATAAGTGTGCTTTACAGTAGGGAGTTTCATACAAAGAATACTGAAATGCAAGAGTTGATACGTTTACGTTCCGTGTACGAGTTGATATGTGTGCTACGACCATAAGACCGCACGTGCGTTTTGTACGTGAACACTTGGATATTACGTCATAGGTTTGATATTTCGTGACCGCGCCCGCGAGTCAACGTGTTCAAGCACTAATGGCACCTCTCAAGTTGAATTCGACCAAGCCGTTTAGGCTACAGAGCGTGCTAAAGAAATATACATACATACCACCATAGATATAGTACTCATATATCTATGCATACCACGGACCTAAAAAAAGAAATGTCGATGTCACTGCAAAGATAAGTTACCTAGTTTTATATTTTCGTTAGCAAATTTCGGCTGTTTATACGGAACCCTCGTTAAGCGAAGGTGACTCACACATGGCTGGAATTTCCAGAAATTTTAGCCGTATTGGGGCTAAGGGCTAAAGAACAATGTCCAAAAATTATTTTTTATTTTTGTTAACGTCTTAACGTTAACGGCAAAAAAAAAAAACAAATTAAAATTAATACCTGTACCCGTATTACCCAGTGTAAAATAATTTTATTAATAAGTGATGAAAATGTCCATTTGAGCCACAGACATGTATTTGAGCACTCACTTCAATACATAGCTTGTATCAAGCAAGATATAGGGAGACTTCTGGCCAATATTACAGACAGAATTTCGTTATAAATGTTGGTATGACAAATGTAATGATGTCAAATTTCCATTTCCGGTTGTCAATCAAAAAAAAAAAAGAATAAAATAATGGTAAAAATTATAAACAGGCAGCCGTGTCTCCTCTACTCTATGACTCAATGGTTATAAGAATTCAATCTCAAAATACTTTGGTTCTGGGGTGTCTGCTGAAAATTCATAAATATATCTAAGCTCAGAAATTAAAGCAGCGATTTTTAGATTTTTTTTTTATTTTAAGACACTAAAGTTGAAAATGAAATAAAACGATGTATGGCAGTTGGGCATTGTTCTTTTTGTTCATACATTTTTGTGAACTTTCTATTCAAAAATATAAAAAGTAGAAGGAGAAACATTTTTAATCAAAAAATTTCACAATTCCGGCTGGGGGCTTGAGAGCCAGTAATTTTTATTTCTTTTTCTTATCTCTTTCTTGGCCAGCAACGCAACAGTGATGCCTTTGGTGTTGCCGATGTTCATGGGCGGCGATAGCCACTTACCATCAGGTGGATCGTCAGCTCGTTTGCCGGCAATTTCCATAAAAAAAACCCACTAGGCTATGTTTATTTAGCTGGTGGTTAGTTAAGAAAAAAATCTGAAAGTCTACCAGTGGAGATATTTTGGTGGGCATTTTAGGAATAAACCGTTATTAGTTATGTGTTTAAGGCGAATTACAAATTATAATAAATTGATCGTCATCAATCGACTTTTTTTGTGATCCAAGGTTTAAGGGGAAATAAAAATACGATGTTTAAAAATCAGTTTTTTTTATAAAAGTGTCATAAAATAGAATATTCTAAAAGTTAATAACATTAAACATTAATCTAGTCTTGGAGCCAATCATCGTACTCTTATTGTATTGAGGATTTCCACTAGTCCGCTATGCACCTTTAACGTGGCTAGTTTTGTCTCGATCATAGTGAAGTCACTCAGCTCCATCTGAAAGAAAATGATTAGTAAATTTAATAGTTATTGATTAAAAACCGGGCAAGTGCATGTCAACTGTTACTTAACTAACTGACGGCTTAACGTGCCCTCCGAGGCACGGAAACACTCAAGAGTTTTTTGCTACTAGCGGTCACCCATCCAACTACCGACCGCACCCGCTTTTATCTGTCACAATAGGCTAGTTGACAAAGTTTGGAAATTAGTTTAAAACTATAGCTTAGCATCTATTTCACCCCAAAAATATATTATTCTAAGAAAAATAAGTCTTTTACATTAGTATTTTGAGTTTTTAGAAATGAACTTGAAATTGACCGCGAAAAAGGCCAAGACTGTCATGGCGTTTTGAATGACGTCACACCTCGCGAAACAGCCGTGTTTGTGTATGACAGTCAATTGTGTTTTTTAATAAATAATGAATTCCTCGTATTATAAATACTGTATAGTGCCCCAATGTAAAAGTACAACGATAAAAACGCCAAACAAATTATTCATATACGTTCCAAACAATAAACAAATACGTAGAAAGTGGTTAAATATGGCAAGGAGGCAAGATGCTCTTACTTTATCAACTGATTCCACAATTTATTTCTGTGAAGATCATTTTGATGTGAGTAATAAACACAACTTGATGTATCTATTTATAAATGTATAGTAAAAGAAATGAATTTTGCAAAATCTACCATAATATACCTCACATAACCTATAAAATGTTATGACATTCCATAGTAGGTAAATGCGACTCTCTGACTGGTAACTGCTAATTAAATGAGACTTTGTTTGTTCTAAACATTATACTTACACAGAAGTTTTAACATTGCGGAATTCCGATGAACAAAAGTCGGTGTTTATTGCAAAAAATTTGCCAAGCATAACGGCGTCAATTTTGGGCAAACTGTTTGCTTTGTTAAATCCTGATTCCATAGCAAATTATATCTGTCTTTCAAGATTAAACTAAAAACGAACTGTATTAATTTAACGAGAATTGCTGAAAACTCCAAATAACCTGTTCATTTTATACGAAAATGACAGCTACAACGTAGTGTTTCGCGAGGTGTGACGTCACGCTTCCATGCGCTTCACTGATTGATGTTTAATGTCACGTGATTAAACGCCTCAATTTGTCGATTTTATTTTCCAAAAATATTATTAATCTTTTATTATTTTAATAGAAAAGCTGCATTTTTGTTTACTAATTATCATGGTTAATCATTAGAAACTCTAAGCCATTCGATTTATTCTTAGTGGAAACAAGCCTATTGCTATAGCTATACCTTGAGAACCAAGGCTGAATAGCAGAGAAAACATTATGAAGAATTGCGAATAGGCCGGTTTCCTTAACATACCCACCGCTAATTCAAAACAAATGTGTTTCAAGTTAGAGGTGATCTGACCTTGGGTTACACCGGGTGAGCTCAAAATAATGTTATACAGCCACTACTACTTACTAGCGTATAGAACCGACACCGCGAACACCATGTATGTCCCAATGCATTGGCGCCACGTGGCTTCAATCTTCAATGGATTCGTTCGATTTTGAAAGGAGAACGGGGGCTCAATTTTGAAAATTGAACCTACCGGGCGGGACACAAATTTTGTTCGAGGTGTCTGTTCTATGACATTATACTTCAATGTATATAGCTATATAAGTTTTACCCCATCAGGTGGATCCTTGTCCCGTGGCGGGTACCTGCCATACATCCGCTCGCAGATCGCGCACAAGCCGCACCAGGTGCGGTATTTCAGCGTGTTTTCGTCAGACTGCAATAAAGGTTACATAGTTAGGGTTATTCCTACAGTAGCAATTTTAATGTTATCAGCCTTTTAATTAAAAAAAAACCCGACAGTTTGATTTACATTTTACACTAAACAGCTAAAACACTCCCAATTAAGTCACCTTTCAAACAAAAAACTAGATCAAAATCGGTTCATCCGTTTGGAAGCTACGATGCCATGCCACAGACAGACATACAGATCTATACATACAGACACACAGATATACAGACACGTCAGACTTATAACACCCCTCTGTTTTCGTGGGGAGTAAAAAATAAAAACCGATTGATCGACTTTTACTCGTTAAAGTGCAAGGGTTTGCCCTATTCATCATATAGCCTATTTTTGTGATTTTGTTCACATACCCAACTCCAACAGTTTAGCTGTTGGGGGTGAGAGGGACACGTGCCTATAACCTTTGAAGAGGAATATTTCCCAAACGGACCCCTGAATCAAAAATTAGGCTAGGGTAACCAATACTATTTTTGAAAGATCTTTTCAACGATACCTACACACCGTAGGGTTGACGAGAAAAATATAATTTATTAAAAAAATCTTTCCATGTATCAACCAACGATGCATCCTTGACATGCCTTTGTTGCTATGAACGTATACGTGGCGGTGACCACTTACCACGAAGCGTCCCATCTTCTCCTCAGTCGGTTATTGACAGGAAAACAAAGATACCTCTCCCGTATCCCCTTCCTCCTTGTGCTCAAGCTTCCTGTTCCCAGCATCGAGCAGGGTCAGTTTGATCTCGTCTGGAATGTTCTCCTCCTCCTCATAGCTGTCCCACTCCATGATGCCCTGGAACTGCTTCACCTGCTCCTCTGACAGGATCCCGCCCATCATCAACATGAGTCCTTCTGGTATGTCCTATATGAAGAAGAAAATGTCCATCTAATCCAACAGCATCTTCAATAATGACTAACAAACTGGACTAGAGAATAAAACTGGAGTAAATGATATTAAAATGTCTGCTCTAGCCGGGAATTGAACCCGCGATCTTTTTACACGACAGATTCGTCAGGTATGTCACTACGGTAACACCGGTCGTATTTAAAATGATTTTTGTCCATTCTCTTAATTTACTCACTCGTCACTGGCTAGGTATACATACCAGTTATTGCCAAAATACTTTGCAGAATATGCTATGCAATTTTCTTTACCTTAATTGGCATCCTGTAGCCGCTGTTTCTGAACTTTCTAATGACAGTCAAGTAGAGGAGCTGCTTCGATTTCTTCAGCGTGACAAAGCGTGCCGCATACATCATTGGAGTAAGCTCTGGAAGAAACATTGATAACGTTACTAGCACAGCACTGTCAAAGCAGTGACAGCTTAGTTATTTAAACGCTAATCTGGTTCCACTGATTAATAACGTCACTTAAACCTCCTAAATAGCAACGATATCTTAGTGATTTGGGCGTTTATCCCTCTGACTGGCTCGGGCCTCTTCCAGGTCTCGTCTGCCAAGATGGCCAAGTGCGATTTGGTTGACTTCGTATCTACTTCTTTGGAGTCATTAAAGTAACTTACAGATCCTTTTTACATCCACCAGTTGCCAGCAACCGATTTTGTTTAACTCTGTCCGATCACTTTGAAACCGCCGAGCGCTGAGCTTATAAAATTTTATTTCCTCCCTGAGAGCCAGAAGTTGGATACATCCATGCAGGCTACCACTGCTAATCATTCATTACTATCAACAGCTCCATACGTCAACCCTCAAGCGCATTCCTATCAATCGGCAGTCCAAACACAGCGGTGAGCTTGTTGAACTTGTTGTTGCGGCCAGGAAATAAAGTTGATTCCCCCCTCCCCCCCTACTGGCCTAAATCTGGATACATCCATACAAACTACCACTACCAATAGTTCCATACACCAATGACTAACCCTCAAGCGCTTTCGAGTCAATCGGTAGTCCAAACACAGCAGTATGCCGGTTGAACCCGCGCGGCACGTGCAGCCAGGCGGCCAGAGAGACGGGCGGCACGCGCAGCTCGCGCACCAGCCGCTGCAGCTCCTGGCCTGCAGCACGAGGCGGCCGAGTGCGCAGCGCTTCGGCGAGGACGTAGCGACGCTGTGGGTAGGAGAGAGGGCATTGAGTGTCTGTGGCATTGACTTTGTGCAGATTTAGTTGAGCACTATAGCACGTAGCGTTCATAGCCCGGCGGCTTGCATCGATCCTAAGTGATCGACAGAGTTAAGCAGCGGGCGCGGTCGGAAATTGGATGGCAAACTAGTGGCAAAAAATCTTGAGCGTTTCCGTACTTCGGAGGGCACGTAAAGCCGTCGGTCCCGGTTGTTATCATAAGATAACAGTCGTTAAACCATGTCGGAGGCCCTCGGGCGGTTTGACAACTTCTGACACTCGGGTTGGCCACTAACCCTTCCACCAATCCGCAGTGGAGCAGCGTGGTATGCTCTATGCCTCCTCAAGAGGAGAGACCCGTGCCCAGTAGTGGGCCATTAATGGGTTGAAGGCATAGCACATAGCGCCACTGCGGATTAACATTGACATTGACTTTATACGTGCGCAGCGCTTCGGCCAACACCTTGATTTCTTGATTGAATTTAAGTACAGGATGAAAAAAAAAAACAAAAAGCAAGAAGAATAACATCAAACATATTTCGAAAACTAGGTATACAAAAATTCTTAGCCCTTAAATTGTGTCCGTGTATTATGTCCGTAAACGGATATTATCTGTTGTATGTATACCCTGATCGGGATTTGAACCCAGGCCTTGTACGGTTATCTCCCAACCAACTGAACTATACCTACACTTTTACAGGATTGTCAGTATCAAGTGAAGTCTAAGCTTATCATCACCTTAGTATCAAACTCTGTTTCTATCGCGTCCTCATCGACCTCCCGATGCAGGTACTTGAGGATATCGTCGTCCAGGAAGGAGTCGGTCTTCCTGGCCACGCCTTTGATCACCGGCAGCGCCACTGGCAGCTCGTCATCCGCCGCGCCCGCCACCGAGCCGCGCGAGCTCGGGTTCTGTGAGTCTGTGCCTATACCGGCTATCTGGAACAGATGCGGCAGACGATATAACTATAAATCAGATGCGGATGCGGATGCGTATGTTTAAGATTTTATATGTCAGATCGCCGAGGCCTGAAACGTTGTGATTAATCCTTTGACAGTGTGTCCGACATTCTTTGGTTTTATGTCACAATGTCGGACACACTGTTAAAGGATTAATCACAACATCCACATCCGCAGACGGTAATAATTATTAGTTAATTTAAGAATTTTAAAAACTACCTACAGTTAAATTTTCACCAAACACAACAAAAAACCATCTCGATCACGTCAGCTTTAACAAAGAAAAACTGCATCAAAATCGGTCCTTTCGTTTAGAAGCTACGATGCCACAAACAGGCAAACAGACACGTCAAACTTATAACACTCCACTTTTCCGTCGAAGTTATAAATGGGCACCGGTTTCGGGCGTATGGTACCCAACTTCGGCAACTTCTGACCCAAAGGCGGAGGTAAATCTGATTTTTTGGCCCTTTCAGACGTCTCAGATAGGAAATAATTAAAATAGAATAGAACTTTGATGAAAAATAATAGATAAGTGCTCGTAGGAATATGTAGGAATATACCCCAGTACGCCCATGGTGGTGGCTTCAATACTGAGTGATCAAATCTGGAGTAGTTATAGTAAAAAATTAAATACATAATTGAAAGATTCCAACAGAATTAATGTATGTACCTGTGTCTCAGGATCTTGCTGTGTCTGAGCAGCCAGTCCAGCAGACGTGAGGCGGTCGCTGCCCCCGCGGCCCTTGCGTCGCCGCTTGCCTCGTCTGCGTACTTCGCCACCTTCATAATCAAAACAGCTCATTATGTTTTATGATGACCCTGTACTATAGCCCTTCAGAACGCTTCGTCTCGAGCTCGACAGTATCATCAAAACAACCGCTGTATTTTAAAACCCTGTAACCTTGCTGAATGCCGGGTACGATCCATGGCTAGACCGTCATCAAGGTTACATACATAGGGTCATGTGAAAAAGCATAAACACGAGTGTTTCAGAACAACATGTCTACAATCTCATCTAATGGTAAGTGGTGATGTGGTGATGTAGATGACCCTTTGAAGGCAAAATTCACTTAATTTAGTAAAAACTAAGTATTTTAGGTACTTACGTTACTTCTGGACGTAATTATCTGGGCAGGGTCTGTCTCTATCTAAAAGACTAGTCAGCGTGCTGGAATACACCGAAACTTCCGAAAGACCTGTCTTGCAGTAAGAGAAATATGGTTCGTGAAGATGATGATGTACTCACCTCCATCATCAATGTTATTCAGTGCTTCACTCTCATCGTTAGGGTCCTTGTCACTTTTCGACCTCTGAGACGTTGGAATATCAGCTTTTGCCTTATTCTTCAAGGCTTTTCCAATGTTTAAAGCCTTCAGTTGACTCTATAAAAAAAGAAAACATTTAACTTTCATAAAAAGTTTTATTTGATCACTTATAAACATAGTGACCTTGTTAAGGTTCAATTAATTTAAAAACTACTTAAGTAACTACTTAAGTATTTATCCCACCAAAAACATAAATGTAAAAAAGGAGAGCCAAGTTCATTACAAAAATTATGCTTGGCTGTGGGCTTCGCCGCAAAAAGAACGGAGATCTAAATGAGTGCCAAGTTCTATGCAAAATCTAAATATGTATTTATAGGAACAAAATAACATTATGAACAAGTATTAAATTCTATTTCTTTTCTTTATTGGATACCTATAACAATTGCTGTTATTTAAAAAAGTGAGATCTTAAAGTAGGTTAGATTTGACTTGGCCAGTTTTTATCAGAATTAAAATGTTGAATAACTTTATAAAATGACTGATGTAATGAAAACTGGCCAAGTCAAATCTAACCTACTTTGAGATCTCACTTTTTTAAATAACAGCAATTGTTATAGGTATCCAATAAAGAAAAGAAATAGAATTTATTACTTGTTCATAATGTTATTTTGTTCCTATAAATACATATTTAGATTTTGCATAGAACTTGGCACTCATTTAGATCTCCGTTCTTTTTGCGGCGAAGCCCACAGCCAAGCATAATTTTTGTAATGAACTTGGCTCTCCTTTTTTACATTTATGTTTTTGGTGGGATATCATTACTTTTTGTAAAGAAAAATATATCCTGTTCACAAATATTAGAGACTAAATTGACGTTCCATGGGTGACCAGTTTCGGGTGTAAATTAAATAAATTAAATAGTGATGACCATAAACCGGAAAGTGAATCGGAAAACATTAGCTTTTACGGTGAGTCGAATATTTGTATGATTATTGAAGAGTCCCTAAAACTGGTATAAAAATAAGTTTAAGCAACAATATTATCATATATAATTATATTCATAATATATTTACCCTGATTAACTGAATTCAAAGTTATTCTGCTTACAAGAACGAGTATTTGGTTATGGTTATATTCGGTATATAGCTAATTTTATACTATTTAACTGAGTACTAAATATCTCGGTAAATATGACAAACAGGCGATTCTCACACTGCTCCGCGCCCCGCCACACAGCGTAGATCTGCCTCACCGCGCATTGTTTTAATGGTTTACCAAAGTATATCAGCTTCTATGGAAAACACGCATGGTTTGTTGCGTTGAATGTGTTATATATTACAACGACTTTCTGCGAGGGACAGCAAAGGGAAAAGTGTCCGTAAAACGCGTAAAATTACGGGTGGGGCTGCGGTGCGGTCTACAACAGCTATGTTCGAATATCTATTTGGCGGACACTAGCACCATTGAGTAGGGTGGCATAACTCAGCAAACTTCACTCTGTTTACAACAGCCATGTTCATATATCTATTTGTCACACACTAGCGCCATTTAGAAATGGCCATTATTGGAACCTCTATTTTTTGTAAACAGCTGGAAACTTTTCAACTTTCCCTTCATATGAGATGGCCCTCGTCCTACCTCAATACTCCATGCGCTGCAGTATGCCATATTAAGCCCCGCGTGCACAGAGGCCTTAGCGCGAGTTTTACGTGACATAACGGGCTCACAATGTAAATGCGAGTTGGCTAAGATTTGTATGGGACCGAAGCTTTTTTTTTTCACTGCCGCTAGATGGCTCTGCTTCGGTCCCATACAAATTTTGTATGGGGACACCACTTATTTTTTGACTTTTTTTTAATTTTTTGATTTTTTCCTAAGCTTACACACAATTACCAAGCTAGGTTCCAAATTTCATCCTTCTAGGTTATCTGGAAGCAGATTAGATTTAGGTACTATATGTCAGTCAGTCAGTGCTAAAATTTACGACTTTTTAACCTTCATATCTTTATAACCGTTTGAGCTAGCTTCATGAAATTTGGTATTCTACATGTCCTTATGGATATAATTAAACACACGTAGTTTTACGTGTTTACGTTGAAGAGGTTTTGAGTTATAAAAGGGTCAAAAGTGGCACCAAGTGGTTCGTGTAATATTACACTTGGCGCTGGCTAGCCAGTTCCTTTGCTTGAACTTGGCTTGACACGCTGCCGCGTGTCTAGATCCAAAAAAATTCCCCAGCCATAACAGTAGATTACCTCTAGTTTTCTAAAGAATCCATCGCTATCAAACGTATTTTTTTCCTTTGCGATCACCTTCCGCGAAGGCGGTACACTAGGCAGCATCGTTCGCTTTCCCCTTTCCGTTAAGCCATAAGACGTCATCGACAGGACGATATTTGAGACCTCCCTCTTGTCTTTAAATGGATAATCGATAACTATTTTAGTGACATGCCTTAGGTTACAATCACAGGCGACCGCAACCACTTCAGGCGGTAGAGGCAACGCAACTAACTTTTGCTTCGCCTTTTTCTGCTTCAGTGTAGTCAAGTTATCACCAGTTACAAAGAAATTATCTTGTTTCTGGGTTTTCGCCTTCGGCTTGTCCTTTTTGATTTGCAAAAGCTTCGTTTTCGATATCAAAAACGGTAACATATTGAGTTACGTGGAGCTGAACTTTGCAAGTGAAGTAGGTACGACTGGCATCGCCATGATCCAAACCGACATTGTAATCAGTGTCATCATAAAGGTTGCTGATAATCGTTTATCTATCTCATAAAGTAAGTAATTTTGCACGCTCGGATACCCTTTTGAGATGCTGAACGTAGGAAATTTCCCGTCGCTTTTGATGAAAGGCAAATTCATGTCGCTATGAATGATTTTGGAACGAAGTTCCTTATCGCGCGTTGTGAAAGGGGGCTAGACGGAAAAAATTCTTACGAAAAGTTGTCACACTGCTGAGCGCATAAAACAATACTTAAATCGAAAGGAACTTCGTTCCATCCGGGTGTCCCTTGACACCTCTCAAGTTTTTTTATGCCGAAACATAGTTATGTGTAGGTTGTATTATTATGTGCAAAATTATTGTAATTAAACTTTGTATCAGTTTCTTTTATTGTACTAGTACTGGTCTGACCTGACACAGTTTTACGGGGGACTGAACAGTTTCTCAACGTTTGTTGCCCAAACAAATCCCAACTTGCATACAAACTGTTTAATAACCCGACCATATTCATGCATGATGCTAGGAATTTATACCTGCCTGGGTATTTACCACCCTCTTTTCTAAAATCGATTGGGAAAGTAAAATAAATATTCCATCTTTTTGCATGCATTGGTAATATCTTTGATGCTAGTAATCCTTAATGCCAGGGTGTGACCACTTACCATCAGGTGGTTCATCTGTTCCGTCGTCTTTTTTTTAATGGAAATACCCGAAAAACGAGCTGACGTTTCACCCTGAGGGTAAGGTCGAGGCTATCGTCGTCCATGGCCATCAACGACTCCAAAGGCATCACTGATGCGTTACCGGCCAAGTAAGAGAGAAGGAAAGGAAGATTATTATTAACTTAAGATATACGAGTACTTTAACTTTACCTTCTTATTACTCCTGACGCTGGCGGGTTCTTTAATAGCCCTCTTGGATAGCACAAGCGGAGACGCTAGCGGTGGTAGCTGTTCACATTGTCCTTTGAGCAGGCGGTTGTGCGCGCCCTCCGAGAGGTTCAGTGAAGGTAGCGTGGACCGATCGTTGGTGGCGCTGGTGTTCTGACCTATCGTCATCTCCGACGTTGCGTATCCGTGGTAGTACAGGGTCTCCTGTACAATTGTTTGGACGTTAAATGAAAAGTCTGCCAACTCGCATTTGGCCAGCGTCGTGGAAGGACTACGTCCTGTATTGTGGTGGACTATACCACGAACAACACCAGATTACGATATAGGCATTTAGAATGGTTGGCGATTGAATTGGGTGTGGGTATTAACGCAACAGTGCCTTGACCTTTAGAGAAGAAAACGAGGAAGGAGACTCGCTAACTTCCTGAGATTAATCTGTTTTACGATACAACTGCATACTTACATGATCTGAAAAATGCATACGTAATCATTGCTTTTCCATAAAAAATCTTTGTCGTTATTGTAATTTTTTATAAGTCATATCGGTTAACGGACTAAAACTCCCTAATAAACGGCATTGTTTATACCGTAAGTCGTAATCATTTAAATTTCAATTAAGTACAACAAGCAATACAAAAATCAGATAAGAGCAAACTGTGACAGCAAACATTGTTTCATCGCGTGGACGTGTGAAAGTATTCCGAGTAGGTACCATTCGCTGCAAACTAATAGATAGGCGATAATACGGACGAAATCGATTACCAGACACTCGTAAAGGTCAGGAATCTTGTCTAACTATCTACGTATTGATTATATTACTTACAAAGTGGTGTGCAACTATTTGTTCGGTTCAACTGTAAATAGATGATTGATTCACGCATAAAGAATGTATCTAAAACTAGCATAGTATATTTTTTTTACATTAGACCTTAGATGACTCCGTTAATGCTGTCATTTATTCTGATGTTATCTCGTGGCGGAAGTGTTTCAGAGGCATACCTATCTACTCATAATTATCTTCTCGTTCCGCAGTCCACAGGTACGTGAAAGAAAGTCGTGAGTGCCATGGACAACACACAAAGACAAGAACACACCTAGACTGAAAACAGAAATTGAAACTTGTCATCCTCCGCCTCGCTGGGAAGTGAACCTAGGACCCTTGGCACGGCAATCCTACATAGTACCTACGAGGGGCGGCTGAAAAGTTCTGAGCCTAGGGCATTAAAAGTCTAGATAAAAATCTAAATAAAATTTATTTTTCAATATAGTCCCCCTGGACTTCAATGCACCTTTGACATCTTTTATAGAGGGCTTGTATCCCTTATAAAAACTAACCCGCGTCTTTGGCTAGAAAATGTTCATTAACGGCAGCCTTCATCTCTTCATCATCCCCAAATCTTCGTCCCCGTAGGTCTTTTTTCAAATTTTTAACTAAAAAATAATCGCTAGACGACAGATCTGAACTATAGGAAGGGTGGATCACTTCATTGAAGCCAGTTTCTCGCAAGGCTTGTCTCGCAATGCGCGCCGTGTGAACCGGCGCGTTGTCTTGCAAAAACAAAATTCCCTGGTTGATTTTGCCTCTTCTTTTTTCGACAATGGCTTCGCGAACTTTTTTTAAAAGCCCAGCATAATACTCCGCATTCATTGTAGTTTTTTTTGGAAGGTAATCTATGAGCAAAATTCCTTCGCAATCCCAAAAAATGGTGGCCATGAGTTTGGAAGCTGATTTTTCCACCTTGAACTTCTTCGGCGGCTCTTCCCCTTCTCAATCACTCTATTGACTCCTGTTTTGATTCTGGATCATATAGTCGGATTCACGTTTCATCAACGGTGACAATACGAGTTAAAATTTCTTCCAAATTATCCATGCACAAGTCTAAAAATTCTTCGGAAGTTTCAACGCGCCGCTGCTTGTCAAGTGGCGTGAGCATTTTTGGCACTCAACGCGCACTGATTTTATTCATATGCAAATGATTGTGCATAATGTCTCCAACTCATTTCTTACTGACGCCCAGCTCTCCTGCTATCTGCCACAATTTTATTCGGCGATCGTCCAGTACAATTTTTTTTACTTTTTCGATGTTTTCATCAGTGACTGCGGCGTTCGACTGACCCGAGCAGGGGTCATCTTCCAGAGTCTCTCTGCCTTGTTGGAATAGGCGTGTCCATCGTTTAACCGTGGCTGACGACGGTCCGGGTTCCCAGTATACACTAGAAGTTTTTTCGAAAATTTATTTTGCTGTTTTCCCCTTTTTTACGAGGAATTTAATGACGGCGCGATACTCAAACTTCGTTAAGTGCAGCGATGACTCAGACATGGTGATGTTCATGGTTTAATTACTCAAAGCGTAATGAAGCTAATGACGTGAAACTTCGCTTATATAGTGGTCAGATGTCGTTCAAGTAGTGACCCACCGGATGAGTAAATAGTACCACTGCAAGTACCTTAGGCTCAGAACTTTTCAGCCGCCCCTCGTAAGTATTGCGTCACACGGTTCGTTAAATTTAACTTACCTGGCTGTGACTTCTCCTCAGATCAAGGACAATCGTGGTCCTCGTGTGCGGCTGGTCCGGGGTGAGGCATCGCCGTGAGCCGCGGGACTTGCCGCTCGCCAGGGTCGGCGCTGGTGTCAAAGGCCTTGAGTCTGTTTCTGTGTACCTGTAAACACCAAGTGATCTTGAATTCATTGTTTTTTTGGACTGCACATAATGGAATGCTGTTGGCCTATCTACTCCTATATAGTTTCAAAATACGTTCCGCAGTAATCTCGCTAAAATACGGTTGGCCACTAACCCCTTCACTAATCCGTACAGGATTATGCTTGAGTGTTAGAATATGTTTAAGGCCTCCTTAGCGATGAGACCCATATCAGTTGTAAGCCATTGTAAGCCAAGGTTAATAATAAAGGTAATTAACGCGAACACTAAAAACGGTTTGTTTTCGTGAAGTCTGCCTGGCTAAGCGACTAAGAGCCTCTTGCTTGAATCAGCCGCCAAACAATTCGTCGTGTTCCGGCTTGGGATTTAAGGGTCAGTCCTTTGGCCTATTTACACAGAAGAAAACAATGTAATCTCACCTCCTGAACATATCCTCTGTAACGATGTCATGCGGCGTCCGGTTCTTCTCCTTGTCTCCATCTTGAAACTTTGTCAGGTCCTCGTGGATGATGTGGCCTTTGCCTTCTAAAAACTGATGAAAATTATTTACCAACTTAATTCCTATCCACCTGAGGGTCCTCCTTACTTAGGTCACTCAGGTCTTCGATCACTTCCTTGAGAACCTTATCGTTTTTAACACATATACTATAGGTATCCTATATTAAGTATATTAATGTTAGAAGCGATCACGCTTGGCTCCAGGTTTGATTCCCAGCCTAGTCAAACATTCATGTATCTACAAATAACTTGGGTCTTTGACAGGTGTCAAGCATAGTCTTACAACTCATAGAACTAGTGGGATTTTCTTCCCACTAGTACTGTTAACAGGACAAGTGGGAATAAACGCTTTCGATTTGATATTTTTGGTGATAATATTGATAATAATATAATTGAACTCTTTAATTTCATAATGCAGATTATTATTAATACGGCGATAATTACACAGATAAGAACTAAAGGAGATCTTATCATTAAAAGACATGGTATATTTGTGACAACTTACAATGTTATCGTGTACCAGTTTGAGATAGAATGCTGTAACGGAAAAGTTAATGCTATATAGACTACAATCTAACTTGACTGTAAGTGGTGATGAAGTAGAGGAATTTCAGGATGGTATTAAGCGCACTAACTTAGAAACAGTATGATACTCTTATCATCTGAAGACTCCCATAGCTTCCAGTATATTAGTTTTTCTTAATTAGACTAATAAGCATATTTACACAAGCATATTATGATTTTAAACTTAAATCATAGAAGATATCTTTCAAACAAACACCAGTCCTGCCATGATGTCCACGTTACTGGGTCGAGGGTACCTGTTTGGATCTAAAATGCATTTACCCAAGCATCCTTAGCGCGTTTAACGAACTCCCTGGCCTCGACGTCAGCAGGATGGTTGCAGAGCACGGAGCAGGCGTGGGAGAACGGGTTGTAGAGACCAGCGTACGGCCGCAGCATAAAGGGAGCTGGAGTCACCTCGCATCGTAGTTCTACGTTCGACTGGAATGTTCAGATTCTTATGTAAGACTGTAAAGTAGACGAGAAGAGTAGAAGAGGTGGTTTTGGAACTGCAGTTAGGACGACAAAAGATAAGACGAAAAAATTAGGAGAGGCGGTTTTGGTGGACCTTGTTATTTGAGATACCCGTAGGTTCTGTTTCTTTCTTTCTCGGCTCGCCTATGCTTAAGGTCTAAGGTGTTACTGATGTCCATCGGCGACGGTAACCAATTGCCTTCAGGTGTTCCTCTGTCGGCTATTTACTTTAAAAAGTAGGATAACCTGTATGGCGGGGAATAAAATGTACGTTAAATAGTCCATAGTTCTGGAAGAGCTATCGATGTAACAATGCATCTCCGACGCTCAGAAGTATAAAATTTACTGGAAGACTCCTTTTTAGACTAAATATCTCTATTCTCTACTTTGCTTCTTATGCACCGAATTAATTACAAACTTTACAACACTTTTGGATGTTCTGCTGTGGAAAGGGTGTCATATAAGCTAAGTTTTAGCATTGAGTTTCAGTGGATAATATAGGTAACCTTATTACCAACATACCTCAAGATCCACAATGAATAAGCTCTTCCAACAAATTCTTATACAAATTATAAGATATTATGGCCATACTGTGCACATTAATTTGATGCAGTTTCAACTTACCTTCTGTTTCACAAGGGAAGCTTTCTGAGGTACACTTGCCAGTAAACCTGTATTGCTTGTTAAGCCCATGATCCCATATTTATGACCAAAAATCTTATTAAGTTCCTCCTGTGTGAATTATTATTGTTAAATATCGATCAAACGGCTTCCTAGTTACAAATAACGTTATACAAAATCGTGTAAACAAGTTCGTACAGACAGACACGAAAACTTATGAAAGTCTCTGAAATAAAAGTGCAAAGTGACAGATAGATTGGAATTGTCTTTTTTCTGTAAATTATTCGTATTCTGCAAGCAGGTTTCTAGATTTTTTCTTCGAAATATCGTGTGTATCAAAAAATATCAGAAATGTCTAATAAATATTACGCTAAAAATAGCTCTGCATTTTTATGGATGGTTGGCCACTAATTGCCACTAACCCGTCCACCAATCCGCATGAGAGCAACGTGGTTAAGCGTATGCTCCAAGCCTCCTTGAGAGGCACAGAGTACTTTATTATATATGTTGAGAGGAGAGACCCGTCCATGCCCAGTAGTGGGCCATTAATGGGTTGTAACAGGGCTGACAATCCACCTAGTGGTAATTGTTCACTGTAGCCTAAAGACGCAAATAACAACAAAGGCATCATAAATATTATGGCCTATGGTCTTTCTGCACACTTTTGTGAAAACTTTCAAGTGTCCTCTAATAAGCTCCCATACAAATCAAAAAGCCGGACACAATTCACATACCAGTCACGAGGCTAAATAGAAATGATCGGAAAAATTGATCATCCAGCATCCTGCTTAAAACCCATGTAAAAGTATTAATCGAGGTATTAATGACGACCTGCGGGGCGGATTACCATGCCGGATCGCCGCGCCAAGGGTCCTGGGTTCAATTCCCAGCGAGGCGGTTTGAATGATGAGTTTGAATTTCTGTTCTCGGTCTGGGTGTGAGTGTCCTTGTCTTGTGTGTTATCCATGGCACCCACGACACAGGGAATCCTAGTGTGGGGCTATGAGTGTGAAGCGTTATTAATAATGGTTTATTTAATTGGTAATAAAATTAACGTGTCCGAAGTAATTGGTGAGGAAGGCGCAGTCTGTTTGTAACTATTGCCCGACTGAACAAATTTGATTACACTTTGTATATTTATAGTTTATATGTTAGATCAGGAAGCTCACATCTGGGATATTTCATTCCGGGTAAGGAATTATATCTTATATAAAGTTATATAGGAGTTTTGATTGTACTTTTAGCTAATGCAAAAAATAATAATAACTATTAATTATAAGATGTCACAAAAATATTTTACAAAAAGACCGGAAATGACTTCGAGGAAGCCTGTTTTACGGTTCATCATTATTTTTTAGTGGCTTCAGTCCAGGCTTTAGGCTTACAGAATTATCCTAGCAAAGTAGAGGAATGCTTGGTGTACTGAAACGAAGTAGAGATTTTTTCACATATATTATTCAAAAAAATTTACACAAAAGCACTAAGACATCCATTTAACCTTATTGTCTAAATAAATGAAATTTGAAACCGACACGCAACCTCTTAATTAAAAGATATAATTTGTATCTAAAAATAATACTCATTTCTCTTTTTAAATATCGGAAAGTAACTATGGCATTATTAAACATAATACCTACTAAGCAACACTGTGATTTCATTATTCTATAATAATCTATATAATTTTATTTTACTTCATCTCTAATAAGTTCTATTTGATATAAAGGGATTTTATATTACAGTATATAGTGCAATAGATTTAATTTGAATGTGTACATTGGGTGAAAATCACATGTTCTATATTTTATATTTTTAAAACGACTTAGTTAATGATAAATTTACAGTAAATTCCGAAGAATAAAGAACACAATGCTTCGCTTTTCAATCAAAACGATTTGCTGTAATTTGTTCTCAGAGTTTGTATACAATTTATTTTTCGTTAAACCATTTTTACTTAGACATAACAATCATAATAAGGATAGTGACGCCACTAAAAAGATACACCAAGTAGCTGTAAATTTAAAGCCATATTTAAATTAACTTCGCTGGAATAAATACTTTGTACTTCAACAGGCTGGCAATAAATTCCCAGAGAACTAATGCGTCTCGTAAACTCGTCACAGGACTCTGTTATGACTGTTAATAACATGCTGTTTCATATCCTCTCGTACGTTTTATACACAATTATTTTTAGGTGAATTGGCGCGTTTTGCAAGTTGATACTCTACGGTGATTTATTACGTAAATAATGGTATTTCTAAGTCGTAAAATGAGCTTAAATGGTCATGCTTAAATGAGCTAATGAAATGTTCAGATTAGCGCAACTTTATACATTCCCCAGATCACTAGTATTAGGTAAAATCTGCACGTTCGTATGTGGACTATCAAATGTCTCTAGTAGAAAGATAAGGGTGTACCGATTTCTGACCCCCCCCCCGGATTTATTATGCTTATTCGTACATATCCATTTTACCCATAAAAGTTATAATTAATTGTTAACAGTGAAGTCAGCCCACCTCATGGGCCAAAAAATACTGTTTGACTCCTCCCCCCACTCTCCCCACCTGAGCCATAAGATGGGCTCGCCCATGAAGGTAAGTACTGGTTGAGTACTTTTCTGACACCCCCCTGAGCTTGTCGATTACCTTTCTAAATCCCGACCTTAACCTTACGAAAACGTAAATACCAACGTATAAACACATTCCGAACGTAAAATTTTACCACCACTATTTCAAAGATATAAGAAAATTTGTATTTGCGCTTGAAACGACACAGAAATAAACTTCTCAAGTAATAAAATCAGCGATGCTACCGACCGCGACGACGCGACGTTAGAACCCCCATTAAAATCATGAATGTGTATAACTTTTAGAAAGCTTACCATTCAGATTAAAACGTACAGACATATATCTCAATTTATATAAATGCAGTGTGCAATAAGTGCCATTATTACCAGTCATAAAATAATTACAAAAGTGGAACTGTCGTGAAGAAACATGCTAAATTACATTTTATGATTCAATTAATCATATCATTAAGATCAAAAGTTCTACAAGGTCAACAGTTGCACCTTTCAATTCATGCTCGCAATTAAATGGACTCGTTGGGTTCGGTCAATATCAATCTGAACGAGATGAATTGATATAGGCGAGCCATTCAAGATCTTTATATTGATATGAGAGTGTACCTCATTAACATCAAATATGGCGGCACAATCTCAAATTGTTTGTGTCAGCGAAGACTTAAATTAAATTTTTACTGCGAATAACAGCAATACTTTATCAGACGAGAAAACTAATTTACAATCCAACTGTAATGACAACATATAAAAACCTGAGTTTACATAGATAGATCTATTTTATCTATATCTGGATAGCACGATAAGGCAAGTTGATTAGAAAGGCAAGCCACAGTTATTACGCTTGTCTCAATACATCAGTAAAAGTCAATAAAATAGGCATATTTATAAAATAATTATTATTTTATGAACATAAAAGCGGTGTTTACTTCTCTCACAATAATTACTGTAGTCACGCGGTACATTCACTTGAATGTCGACCAGCACCCTTAGTAATATTAAAATATATAAAACAATAATTTAAACTAACAGCACTCTATATAAAAATGTGTGACTCTCATCTCGTCTCCCACAAATAAACTTTTAATTATGACTAGTAGTTAAAAAATTAATTTGAGCATGGAAAACAAGCGTACTACATGACCATGCAACTATAAAAATATTATAAAAACTTAAATACTTAAGTTCTAAATATAAATTACAGGTATCGTCACACTAAAAACGTTCGTTTCTCGTAACACTAGAGCGTGAACACTTTATATAATAATATTTTACAATGGTCTCGTTACCATAGCAGGTATTAATCGATTACAACGACGTCATCGGCCGGCGGCCGTAGGACACAACACTAAGGGCGGGATCCCCGAGCCGCTTCCTCGAGCGCTCGCACTTTCATCTCCCGGTCCCGCTGTTGGCGGAGAAAGTCTTCGTGGTGCGCAGGATGGAGGAAGCCTCGTTCTCGCTCCAAGAGCAATTGCCTCTGGAGCTGTTCGTGAGCAGCTGCCTGCTGCGCCAGCTGCTCAGCGTACGGTCTGCCCAGCAGGTCGGGATGTGCGAGCGGTCGGTATGGCGCACTGCCTCCCAGTCCCAACCCCAAAGCCTCCTGCTGAGCCTGCGCAGCCGCTTGTTGTCCAGGATGTAGGTGTAAATGCGTATGTGAATGCGCATGTGTATGTGCGTGAGTGTGAGCGTGATATTCCGGATTAATGCCGGCCATTTGCAACCTCACCATTGGGTCTGCTGCTAAAGCGAGCCTCTCTGCAGCTTCCAGTTGTGCGGCTGCCACTCCGGGATGAGGATGGTGTGGGTGGTGCGGGGGCGCTCCAGAAACAGGAACTGTTTGCGGTGGTCCTCCAGCCCCAGCCGGAGGAATGCCGAGCCGCTCTAGTCGTTCACGTTCCAACTGGGATAGTGATGCGGGTCCATGGCCTGGCGGGTAGAGTCCAAATTGAACAGGTATTGCACCCTGAGGTGGTGGAGGTGGCATTCCATACCGTCTATGCATCTCTAACCAATGAGGGTCTAAAGCTCGAGGACCAACATTGTTTTTAAGTAATTCTTCTTTTAATCTGTCATTCAACTCCCGTTCTCTAAGTTCCCTTATCTCTCGATCTCGTTTCTCTCTTTCCAAATGTTCTAATTCAAGACGTTCACGTGCCCCGGCTGCTCCATACATAGAACTTAATTGATATTGAAGCATTGGATCCATACAGTGTCGTGGTAGATTACCTGGACTAAAACCAGCATGTGGCCTAGCATACTCAGAAAGTTGACGTAGAGCTGGCGTATCAGGATATCCAGGTGGTCGTGGAAACCTGTCATAAGGAGAGGTAATCGTTTCTATAGCACCTCTAGAAGGGGGCTTTGTCTCGGGTTTCTCTGGTGTTGCTATTTTTCTATGAGCCTGCTGAGCGATCTTTTCTCTTTCTTCTCTATCTCGTTCAGCTTGTTTTCTCAGTCTTTCTTCCCGTTTGCGTGCAAGCTTCGACTCTGGTACTGGTTTGAAAATTAAATCAGTTCTGGTACAAGAATTATAATCACCCCGATTCCAATGTCTCAAAAATATTGCAGACTGTGAACGGTGGCATTCAGTATCTTCGATTTTTGGTTCCGGGCTGGGTCCATGTGGTATGTGCGCTGGGCTTGGAATCTCTTCTTCTTCAGGCTGTGACTGCGTTTCTAGTTTTAGTTCAGGATTTTCTTCAGGTATGGGTCTCGGAGGACCGCGTAAATGTGGATGTCCATGTGGTAGTTGATGCGGTGATCCTGATCTAGGATGTGTCGGTTGTAAGCCTGCAGCAGCTTGTGCGTGCAATCGAAGACTTTCGATTGAACTTGGTCCAGGACCAGGAGGTAAACCTAAGCCCATAGGATGTCCCATTGGAGGAGGTTGAATCATGAGATGACTTGGATTGCCAGCAAGCATTTTAGGATGATGCCTTAAGAGCATAGAATCAGCTGGTGACAGCCTCTCTGGATGATGAGCTAAATGGTGCGAATGATGATGGGTATGATTATTCGTTACATTTACACTCGAAGACGAACTTGTTGTCTGTGATACACTGGCTGACAAATGATGCGGAGAACTTGAATGTGAATTCGCTTTTTGTTGGGTATTAATTTTGTGTTGAATAGACTGCGACGAACTGCTTGAGGTAGAGTGGGAGATAGAAAGAGTATGGTTGGTGCCACCGCCGACATGGCTTGGCTGTTTTTCTGTACTTGTATGAACAGCACTATGATGACTTGTTGAATGATGATGAGTCATTGTTGTTTCATGTAACTGATGCCTCTCAGTTGCAGCATTTGGGTTCCGTGGGTCATCAGAGCTTTCAGAAAATTCTCTTAAAGATCTTGTTGTCACAGAAGAACTTGTACTATGATGTGAACTGAGCATAGTAGTCGATTCTATCGTCGATGGTTTCACTGGGTCGTGTCTTCCTGGAGTACTAGACGAAGGATGCATAGGAGGTATTGGATGAGGTTGTGGTAAAGGACCGTAAGGATATGGATAAGGCATTGAGTAACCGGGATGAGGGTGTGGATAGTAAGGATGCATTGCATGAGCTGCTGCTGCCGCAGATAGTTGAAATATCGAAGGATGTAATAGGGGATGATGAGGATGATGTAGATGAGAAGCAAACGGATGTGGCGGAGGTGGTCCAGGTTGTTGACCTGAATGCATAATTGGACCTGCCATTGTTGCTGGTATTGAAAGAGGTGTAGGATTCATTAAATTTAGAGCTGAGTGTGACACTGGGGTATTAGGTTGGACTGGTGATGCAGATATTTGTCTGGGTTGTGAAGGGCTAGTTAAATGTCTAGAAAATGGCGAGGTTGTAGTAGAAGGATGAGGACCATGTCCAAGACTTCCATTGTGACTTGGTTGACTCTTGATAGGCGTAGGTGTGTGAGGACTTTTTACTGGTGGAATGGTACTAATTGTATCTGAACCACTGCTTTGACTTAATGATACAGGTGTTATATGAGGTTGATGCAAAAAGTCTGGTTCTTTCTTTATACTTTCTATTCGAGGTCCAAGGAATGCACTTGGCATATTTGTATTTTCGTTGGTTGGTTGACTTGGTGGCCTGCTATTATTTTCAACACTAGATATAGATTCCCTGTCTCTTTCGGAACTTAAATGCTGTGCTATTGCACTTCCAATTGGGTATCCTGGGACCTTTACTTCTTTTAAAGATTGCAAAGGATCTGTCACATTTTGTGTTGATAAGTTAGCTGGCATATTATCTGGGACTTCTTGTTTAATTTTAAGATCCTGTGGCATTGATGTATCAATCTGATTAGACTGTGGTGGAATTAAGTTACTTGCTGGATGATTATGAGGTGGAGGTACTTGTTGCATCAAAGGAGGAATAGAACCAGGCTTGTCAAGTCCTGGATGGCCTGGATGCCCGGGATGTCCAGGATGGCCAGGGTGACCAGGATGGGCTGGATGAGCAGGATGTCCAGGGTGACCATATAATGAAGTTGGCATAAATCCATAAGGTCCAACATTTGAACCACTTCCGACAGATATTAGTGGTCCTGGCGTTAATAAACCAGTAATTGATGGTTGGCTAAGAGGTGGTGGAGGCATACTCTGTCCAGATACAGGAATAGAAGGGGCTTCTGTTGACCGCACACCAAGATTCTCTGGGCGTATTGGAGCTGGAAATATTGGTGGTCGTATACCAGAGTTCTGACTTTCATGCTTCAGACCTGACTGTGTTTTCAGATCAGTGGGTTGTTTATCTTCAATATCAGTTTCTTGAGATTTCATTTCTTGAGAATTAGCAGGTGAAACAGGTTCCGTGTTTGTCACTGCAGGGTGATCCATATGAGGTGGTGTTGCTCCACGGGCATTAGTAGGTGAAGGACTTATCCTTTGAAGACTATCCAATCGTGGTGCACTCGGAGAGTCAACTTTGTTAGCTGTAGATATTGTCGCTGTGAAAATTTCAGGAGTATTTTGACTTTTCATTTCACTTGCTTCATCTCTTGGTTCTAATTTTATGACTGTCTTTAATGGATTCATGTGAGGAGCATGTTTATTAGGGTCACTTGCAAAGTTGATATTGGCTGGATAAGAAAATGGTGAAATCCCACTACTATAATCTTTTGCATTTCTGATTATTGAATTTTCCTTCGTAATGTTTACAGGATTAAATATAGCATTTGGAACTCCTTCAATTTTTATACCATGAGTAAGTTTGGGATTATAGATATGACTATCTTTTACAAAGAAGTTTGTCTCTAAATTCAGGGGTTTATTTGCTTGGTTCATTGGATGTCCGGTAAAGTTGTGCGACAGAGGATCTTTGGGGAAATCTTCCTTTTGTAAATTAATAGATTGTTCTTCGGGATCAATTTCTTCTTTTATTTTAATTTTATCCATAACATCATTAGACATAGGAGTGATTTTAGGAATAATGAGTTCAGTTTTGGGAAACAGTGTAAGTGGCCTGGGTTCAATATTTTCTGGAGTCTTAGGTATATTTGTGTCAGTTTTTAGATCTAACACAGACCTTTCATCCTTTTCAGGTATAACCTTGAACACTGATGGTAAGGGATCTTTCTCTATTTTGATGGTAGGTTCAATAATTTCAGTTTTAACTTGAGGCTCTATTGGTTTTGATTGTTCTGGGTCATGTTCTTTACTCTGCTCTGCATTTTCTTTATCAGTCTTATTGAAGCTAAAATCACATGCTTCCGGTTCTGGTTCTGCACTTTCAGTTTCATCCATAGCTGGAAAACTGTCATTAGTAAGGCTTTCAGAAGGACTTTCAGGATCATTTTCAGCTCTTTTCTTTTTCATTTGTACATCACCATCCATAATTCCTTCTATTTTTCCATCATCTGGTAAACGTTTCTTAACTTTTGATACATCCACAACTTTACCATTAGCCACTTTCTTTTTAGAATCCTTATTAACTGGAGATGATAACACTTTCTCTGTGGTATTGTTATTAGTACTTTGTGTGCTTGGTTTGCTCGGTTTCTTAGTCTTAGAGTCATTATCACTTTCATCTTGTCCCTTTTTACCATTTGGTGTAGTTTGCTCTTTAGATTTATTCCTAGTCCTCATCCTGCTCGGAGAGTCTTCTGGATTATCCCCTGTTCTATTAGGGTCAGTTTTAGCGAGATCACCAGCATCTCTAGAATCACTGTCTTCTTCAGAATTTTCATCCTCTGTAACAGAACTCATCTCTCCTGCTTCTTTAGGATTAGGTGATGGTCTAGAACCATTAGTTTCAGGCACTGTTGGAGTTGCTTCTGGAGTCTGCTCCTTAGGAGTCCCCGCACGTGAATTCCTAGTGTTACGTACACGTCTTAGTGATGCTTGCCTACGTCTCCTATGCGGCCTATTACTACTAGCACCAGGAGTCTTTTTCCACAAATAATAAAACTCAACTAACTCGGCAGTATCTTTATGAGGAAGTAAGTCTTTTCTAATTTTAAAGAAATTCTTACCAAATTGACGGATACCTTTGACAAATCTTTTAGTTTCTTCTTCGGACCACTTTTTCTCAATTCCTTTAGGAACTGGACACTTAACTAAAGCTTGAAGAGCACGTCCCGGGTCATAGCCAGAGTCATGTAGGACGTCCAGTGCATTTATTGTAGTGTCATCACGACTGGCTGCAACACAACCGTCGTCAGGCGATCCACCATCACACATTCCTGCGAATGCTGCCATAGAACGTGCTGCTCGAAGGTACATTACAAGGTCTCTATCAGTGGCTTGTGCTGGTAGCCACCGGAGCTCTTCACCCCCTGGACATGCTTCTTCTGGTCCCAGGGGGCCGTTTGTACGCATATCAGGTAAACACGCGTAAATATCCTTGTCTTTCACGGGTTGGTTCGGTGTGCCTACTTGAACCTCCCCTTGATTTTGGGCCATCGTAATACGTGATCACCAATATCACTGGTTATTTTGCGAACTCACAACACACGAACTGTCACTTGAATACATATTGTTCAATGATGATCACGCACAAAGTCTCATTTTAGATGTATCTCTCACGGTCCGTACGGCAGTAAGTATGCCAATACACATAATTATTGCTCCTAATGGCCACCATTACACGATGCATTGTACTTCATTTTAGAAACTGTTATGATATCTAAATGTTTTAATTTGTATACTAGCTCAACCGTGTCATAAAACACATTTAATAACTCAATATTACATTATCTTCATCTGCTATTTTAATAAATGCTATCTACATGCTACCCTTTTGTTTAGCTTCACCTTTCTTTAGATTTCACCATAGACAAATTGATTTCTATAAAATGGCTGCCACGAGAGGACATTTTTAATATGCGATTCATTTTACACAGAATTCATTTAAAAATAGCAGCATTTCAAAATTTTTAAACCATAGGATTATAACAATAACAATTTATACATTCCATATTTTACATAAAATAATTAAAAAATTGTATGAAAGATACAACTAAGACTGTTATTCTTAAATCTTCATTAAAAATCAGTGAGAAAGTTCACTCTTAAAATATTAAGTACAAATCTCAGATTATCTGAGGTACAAATACGTAAAATGAAATTATATTAGGTTTTGTAATTTTTTTAAATTGGACAAAATATTAAATTATAATGATTTCATAATTTGAACAATAATTGTATTTTAAAACTATTGAATATTTTATAATCATAATAAGGGTGTTTATAAACGAGGATTATAATCTCAAAATCAATTAAAAAGTGTAAACTTACCATGAATGGAAAATGCAATCATACAAACACAAATACCATTTAGCATAAATGATTTGACCCGTGTTTTATTCATTATGTTAGTGTGATGTGATCCTGTATGTAATGCTATAAAATATTATTCATTATCAAAATAATTACTTCTCTGTTTAAGATCCTTGTAATATAAATTAAGTTATTTTATGGTCAGGAGAGTAGTTTTAATGTTATTTAAATTTATTTTGGTTCAATAGTGTTTTTTATTAGATTTAAGTAATTTTAAAAGAATACCCCATACTTTAGAGGTAAGCAAAAAGTGGCTGAAATCGAAGAGGTCTACATGCCACAAGCTTTTTGGTTATCTGTGGCTTTTGTGGTATGTCTGTCTACACTGTGCTCAATTGTTTATCAATAGATTTTGTCTATGGTCTTTAATCAATTCCGGGAAGATACAGAAAATATTTTTTTGTTATATATTTATTTGATAGATGTTATTGTAAAACACGCTTTTTGTATTAATATATATTAATTGCTATAACATTTTTCCTTCAATAATTCATCATGGCCTCTGATGAATCAGACGATGAACCCTTGTCGATATTGGCAGCAGCTAAGAAGAGTGATCCCCAGAAGTTTGATTGTGAAATAATTCCGGTAGACGATAAGGCGTCTAAAAAGCGAAATACTTCATCGAAGAAGACAAGTTTAACAATTAAAATAAACCGTCGACTCAAAACGGTGAATGCGCCTCCAGTAATAGACAGACCTACGGATGTTTGGCTATATTTAAAAGATTTAAACCCAACGGGACCCTACAAATGTCTTCTTTGCGCAGACTGGTTTATAAATCGCTCCAAAATGGTAGTTCACTACGTTCTTAATCACAAAAAGGATTTTTGTGGTATCTGCAGGTATTTTTTTATTATTTTTGATTAATATCGGCAAATGGGCTATCTTGATGGTCAAGTGATTGCACTATGAACAGGGGAGCTTTTTGTAAACTTGATAAAGCAACTTACACTACAAACTTTTGATAAAGTATTAGTCAATCTAAAACACTATTTCAATTTTCAACTTTATTATTAAAAAACAATTACAATTATCATTTTAGGTATTTTGTTAATGATCGAGAAAGTTGGAAGCTACACGTCAAATTCCATGAGCCATGGCCATGCTCTCAATGTGTAGAAACATTCCCATCAGAACTATCTCTCCGGCAGCACCTGAGTTCTGTCCACCAACTAGTTCACTGCCGTCTGTGCCACTTCAGATTGCCGGTCGGAGAACAATACGATGCTCACTTAGGCCAGAAACACAATGTTTCCAATGTTAATTGCAAGGATAATGAATGCTTTTGGGATATAGAAGACGAAGACTTACCAAAGTTCAACTGCTTTCTATGCGATAAGCAAAATAATTTATCATCTACATTCTTCACTCACTACATGGGCTATCATCACTTCACTCTGAAATGTATTACAACCTTTATTTCTGGTACTGACCCACCATTCACTGTTCACGGTGCCGAAATAAGCACACAGTTTGTTGACGGGCAATTGAAGGATCTGAATGCCTTTGGATATGTTGACTTGGAGCAAAAGCCAGGTGACCTTGTCTTGGAAAATAATCAATCAGATATGAATGTTAATGATCCATCAAAACCAGTGGCAGAAATTAAGAATGAAACTGTATGCGATGAATCTAAAGTTAGTGAGAACTTGCCAAATAAAGTTGAGAACCAGTTTGATGTAGATGCATATGAGGGAGATGATGACTTTGATGTAACTCTAACAGAGTTAATCATACTTCAAAAGTGTTACTTTGAATACATAAAAAATGTATTACATGATATCTCTCAGAACTTAGTCCCTGTTATCTCGGATGTTAATAATAGAAATGATGTTGTTCTTAATGTGAATTGTCCGTTATGTGATAGCAGATTCCATACTGGACAATTATTTATGAGCCATATGTATAAGATGCATAACATTAAGTCGATACCTAGTTACTCGTGTAGGGTATGTGGCACTAATTTTGATAGTCCAAATGAGTTGGAGAGTCATATTGTGGACGAGATAAATAATTTTGAAAATTTATGGATCTGTCAGTTTTGTGATAAAGAATTCAGTAACCGAGAGATGGTAAGGAAACATTTGACTGATCATTGGGAGGCTATTGAGTATGACAACTGTTTCAGCCCTCACTTAGGGTTCAGATGCAAGTATTGTCCGACTCTGTTTTGGAATGAGACAGACAGGGAGAGGCACCAAGTTAGAGTACATTTTAATAAATACACAGATCAATTTTATAAATGCAGTAGTTGCTCTGTAACCTTCAGTGATAAGGTATGTAAAATATTGTGAAACATTTATTTTTATATCATTAAATAAATAGTTTTTTTTTAAATTTTATTATAGAACAAAGAATAACACAGTTTACGATTTTTTCATTCCAGGTATGGTACATACACCACTACTTAGAAAAACATATGAATGGAGAGAAGATGGGAACTTATCTGTTGAAATGCTGCATTTGCTGTGTAGTTCTCCCTAGCATTGAGGAGATGAGGACCCACTTCGTTGACCAGCACCCTGAGGCCAGGAAGGTGTACTGTTCCCTAGACCCCTGTAAATACAAGCCTCTCAGTCAGCGGAAGTCTTTGAAACTGCATGTAAAGGTACTTAGAACAAGTTTATGGTATCAAAACTTTGAGATAAGAACTTAAGTGTGAGTGATTATAAAGATCAATGCGGGTATTCGTTGGGCACCGTTGCGGGAATGCCGTGTTTTATTTATTTTTTAGAAAAAATTGAAAGTTAATTGTTATGTTTTGAAGTTGTTTAATTATCAGATTAATATTAATGTACTTGAAGGTAGATAAATAATAAATCAGTTTTGCTTACAACCTCAACTGTGTCGTATCTTTTATTAATGGAGATAGAACTCAATATGGGACAGTTTCTCTTAATGCGGAGCGGAGATGTGAGCTAACTAGATTAGTGCAGATATTGTATATTTGTTAGCGAGCAAGGTTTGGTAGGTGGTTGGCGACCGAATATAGTTTTAATCTTCGCTCCACATACATGTTAGAACTCTCCTTTGCAGTCTGCTTTACATGTTGAATGGTTTCTGTGGTATTAACTGTATATGTATGTGTGTGTGTGTGTGTGTGTGTGTGTGTCAGGCAGTGCACACGGTGCGCGGCGGGCCCGAGAAGCCGGTGGCGTGTCCGGTGTGCACGCGCGAGTTCCCGTCGGTGCGCTCGTGCAACGCGCACGCCACGCAAGTGCACGGGCCCGGCAAGTTCAAGTGCAAACTGTGCAAAGCCATGCTGCATACCTTGGATGAACGGTGAGATTGGGCTGTTGTTCATTGATATTGGTTAGTGCTTCACTACAATCCCATCTGGTGCTTAGTTGTGAATGTTGTGATGTACAGGGAATAACTGTGTGGACCTGCCTTTATTCTTAAACCTTAATTATAATGTACTTATATCACACATTACACTAGTTATGCATATGTAGTTGGTCCATCAGGAAACCGCGATCATTTGTTTCCTTCATGAAATTCTTCCTTGTTGAATCCTTGTTGAAATTGTTTCCTCTCCTTCAATTAATGCCTTTAAAAACCGACTCGATAGCTGGTTGAAATCAGAGAACCTATCACTACAGCAAAAATGGTTTTCAGCACAATTGATATTGTTCGCTATTCGCAAATTATAACTTATTCCAAATTCAAATCTCCCGCCGATTGAACGTGGTTCGCGGATTGGCCAATAACAAGACTCGGTCGACCCGACAACGACCGAACAGCCGACCAATGGTGGACTACGAAGAACCTCACGCGATTGAGAAAAAAGGAATGATGGCGGCACGCGGCTAAGAAACATATTCGTCTATACCGGAAAACGTTAAACTAATCTAAAATACGTCATATTATCAGTGCCTCCCTGAACTTCCTTCCAACCTTAATATACGGGATCCCGTGGGAGCATAATTAAAGTGTAATAGTTGTGATTCCAACAAGCATTGTGAGTGGTGTGCACCGGCGCCAGCGCAACTTGCACGTTGAAAAACTACTTTCGAGTGCTACAAGGCTGAAGTGGAGAGGCGTCTCCTGGAAGACCAATTTGAGGGTACGGAAACCCCAATTGTATTTGGCTTCGAGTTCGACTGTTCCCGAACCACACATTTCAATATATCGGCGGGAATATTCTTTCTTTTAAACGCGTATCCCGACCCAGAGTACCTTCAAGGGCCTTCGGCAGGCAGCGTAGGTACAGATATAGACATATCAGCTTGGCTGCTCGTCTATAAATAATAATAATAATAAATTCAATTGTAAATTTCTTGATTCATGCTACTCTCATTAACAAGACAACCATAGTCACATAAGTATTTTTGTTGCTCAGCAAGCTGCATTACCTCCTGATCCACCCCGGGCGGCATCCGTTCGAATGCCCGGAGTGTGGCAAGTCGTTCCAGTACAAGTCCTCGCTGTACATGCACAAGCAGGACCACCTGCCCAACAAGCAGAACTACACCTGTAACTACTGCAACAAGGAGTTCACTGTGAGTCGTCACTCTTTTTTTTATCTATACTAATATTATAAAGAGGAAAGATTTGATTGTTTGTTTGCATTGAATAGGCTCCGAAACTACCGAACCGATTTGAAAAATTATTTCACTGTTGGGAAGCTACACTATCCCTGGGTGACATAGGCTATATTTTTTTACTATTTTTCCCGAAGCGAAGCGAGGGCGATTTCCTAGTATCTTATAAGTTAATACTTGACTACAATCCCACCTGATGGTAAATGGCGATGAAGTCATTGGTGGTAAAACTCTACACTACATTATTAGATGACTCTTACTTAGTAAACAAACTTATAGCCTACATGGTCTTTTTGTCGTGATTTTTAAGTTGAAAATAAGGCCGACATAAAATAAAATTTATTATTTAATCCTAAAACAAAATTTTGTTCTGTTTACTATTTTTTTTATTGAATCTAATATTTCAGTAAAAAGCCCCTAAAACGAGCGATACTTTGATTAGTTAACTTTTAGTGGAACCCACATTTTCCTTTGTCTTAGTACCCTCACTGGAAATTATTGCTATTCATTTTTATCAGGTGCTATACAAATTGTACGTTAAATGTCACTCTATCGTGTTGGAAGTAAGTTTTATTGTTCTTTAAATTAGAAATACCTACATAAAAAGTTGCAATAGTTTCACTTTTTACGTTTTTGATGAATAGTTTTGGTAGGTACAAGATTGTTATATTAAGCGTATTTGACATTGTGACACCGCCCTACACGTCACACGGTGACGTCACGCCGACCTGAATCACAATATGTATAACGCCATAACTTACCATCAGGTGGATCGTCAGCTTGTTTGCCGGCTGTTTCCATAAAAAAAAACGCTCCGACAAGAATCAGTCGGGGACAACACCACTTCTCCTGGCGCGAGATTTCCCTTCTAATCCTGTTTTATCTCAACAACCAACCAAACCCTCTTACCGTGTACAGAAGAAGGACTCGTTCCGCGAGCACCTGCAGATCCACGAGGGTCCGCGTCACGCGTGTTCCTACTGCCCCATGCGGTTCGTGCAGCGCTCCAACATGCTGCGCCACGAGCGCCGCCACACCGGCGAGCGCCCGTACGCCTGCCCGCACTGTCCGCGGACCTTCGCTGACAAGGGCGCGTGCACGTCGCACGCCAGGTGAGACAGAACTGTCTAGACTTCAACAATGATATTATATACAAGATATGCCAAGATGGCGCTGAAATTATGTCAGTCGAATTTAGATAAGTGTAGCGATTTTAATTCAAACAGTTGATAGCTGCCTCTGAGTGAGGCCGTCTAGCTGTCTTTTTCACTATTATGGTTTTAGTAGTGCCATGCCTTTTACATAATTCACCAATGTAATAGTGATTGATGTAGTGAAACAAAAGATAAATGTGTGTGTTGTAGCTCGGTCGGAACAGATTTTTTGGTTTATTTATAAGGGCATAACGTATCTATAGTTTAATATCATTGGCTTCAACCCTTTATGGCCCACTACTGGGCAGGGGTCTCTCCTCTTGAAGAGGCCTAGAGCATACTCCACCACGCTGCTCCAGTGCGGATTGGTGGAGGGGTAAGTGGCTAACCCGTATTGGAAGTTTTCAAACCTCCCGAGGGTCTTAGACATGGCTTAACGACTGTTATCTTATGATAACAACCTATCTGGTATCTTATGAGAACTGTCTAGTGTAATAAATAAATAACAATAACTAACGTTACATACTTGTAGCCACAAACTATTATGTAATATTATTCCCTGTATCGTGAGTGCCATGGAAAACACACAAAGATAACACACAGACCCAGACCGAGAACAGAAATGCAAATTCGTCATTCAAATTTTCGTCGCGCTGTCGCCTCCGGTCCAGCATGGTAACCATTACGTCATACAGGTTGTCATATACGAGGATTAGACTAAGCTAGATATGCATAGGTCAGCATAGGACGGGTCACATCTAACGGTTTATTTTGTAGGCAACTGCTCGCATTGCCCGCAGACGTTCGCTGATGAAGGCGCTAATTTGCACGCCAGGTGAGACCACCCAAGCAAATCACCGAAGGCCTTTAACGTGGTCCATAGGCGACCCATCATGCACAATGATGTTATATGTATAAAAAGAGTTGATATGCCAAGAGGATGCAGAAATTGAGTCTGATTGATTCAGCCGATTATGTATAAAAAGAGTAGATATGCCAAGAGCGCGCGGATATTGGATAAGATTGATTCAGCCGCTTGTCGTAATTTCATTCAGACATGGCACATAAAATGCCATGTCTGAATTATGGACTTAACATTTTTTTGTTTTAATTTTTTTTACACAAATACAGTAAATGAGCCATAGTAAAAGAAATCAATCAGATTTATTTAATTGCTTTCAGGACCCATTCAAAAGAGTCTTCCTACGCCTGCCTGTACTGTGGGCAGACCTTCGTACAAAAGTCGAAGCTCACTTATCACATAAGAAAACATACCGGTGAAAGTAAGTAATAGGCTTGTTTCCACTAAGAATAAATCGAATGGCTTAGAGTTTCTAATGATTAACCATGATAATTAGTAAACAAAAATGCAGCTTTTCTATTAAAATAATAAAAGATTAATAATATTTTTGGAAAATAAAATCGACAAATTGAGGCGTTTAATCCACGTGACATTAAACATCAATCAGTGAAGCGCATGGAAGCGTGACGTCACACCTCGCGAAACACTACGTTGTAGCTGTCATTTTCGTATAAAATGAACAGGTTATTTGGAGTTTTCAGCAATTCTCGTTAAATTAATACAGTTCGTTTTTAGTTTAATCTTGAAAGACAGATATAATTTGCTATGGAATCTGGATTTAACAAAGCAAACAGCAGTAATTTGCCCAAAATTACTGTAACTCATAAAACCCTACTCAAGTCATAACATTTTATAGGTTATGTGTGGTATATTATGGTAGATTTTGCAAAATTCATTTCTTTTACTATACATTTATAAATAGATACATCAAGTTGTGTTTATTACTTACATCAAAATGATCTTCACAGAAATAAATTGTGGAATCAGTTGATAAAGTAAGAGCATCTTGCCTCCTTGCCATATTTAACCACTTTCTACGTATTTGTTTATTGTTTGGAACGTATATGAATAATTAGTTTGGCGTTTTTATCGTTGTACTTTTACATTGGGGCACTATACAGTATTTATAATACGAGGAATTCATTATTTATTAAAAAACACAATTGACTGTCATACACAAACACGGCTGTTTCGCGAGGTGCGACGTCATTCAAAACGCCATGACAGTCTTGGCCTTTTTCGCGGTCAATTTCAAGTTCATTTCTAAAAACTCAAAATACTAATGTAAAAGACTTATTTTTCTTAGAATAATATATTTTTGGGGTGAAATAGATGCTAAGCTATAGTTTTAAACTAATTTCCAAATTTTGTCAACTAGCCTATTCCTTGCTTTATCCAAAAGATGGTAATGAAGGCCTCTGCAATATTCATATTTTTTAAATTATCTTACAATTAAAGAACTTTAATAGAAAATGGAAAAACTATGTAATTTATTAACCAAACATTTTTTTGTTAAGACAACTTGTATCGGACATTCAAATGATAATATGTGTTATAGATGCATTATAATATGTTACAGGTGTGTTACAATATTATATGTTATGGATGCCATACACGATCAAGTGTAACGATCAAGTCTGCAGTTTGCCTTGACGCGCCATCCAGCGTGCATGAGATAACTATAATAGCTAGATAGCTATACCGTGGCCATACACGATCCATTATACTGGATGCCGCGTTAAGTCCGCTTGACGCTTGATCAAGTACACATGATCGTGTATGGCCTCCATTACACAGGAGTTACAATGTGTTACAGATGTGTTACAATGTGTTACAGATCTGGAGACGTGTTCGATCTGCTCGAAGCTGTTTACGAGCGCGTGCGCGTTGCGCGAGCACATGAAGATCCATCTCTGCAAGAAGGAGTCCGTCAAGTGTCCGCTGTGTGGTCAGTGTCGTACGATTATGTACTTTATTCAATGATATTATATGTATAAAAATAGGTAAATATGCCAAGACGGCGCTGAAATTACGTCAGTCGAATTTAGTCAAGTATAGTGATTTTAATTCAGACAGTTGATAGCTTCCTCTCAGTGAGGCCGTCTAGTTGTCTTTTTCACTATTATGGTTTTAGTAGTGCCATCCCTTTTACATAATTTACTAATGTAATAGTGATTGATGTAGTGAAACAGAAGATAAACGTGTGTGTGTTGTAGAAACTTAACTCACAAGTGTCGTGTACTACTTATACACACACTAAATTCGGCTGACATAATTTCAGCGCCATCTTGGCATATCTTGTATATAATATCATTGGTGTTGCTCGTCCAAACAGACAAAAAGTACCAGGACGAGCGCTACATGCTGCGGCACCTGCGCACGTCTCACACGCGGACGCAGTTCTCGTGCCCGCTGTGCCAGAAGCTGGTCACCAGCGCCGTGGGACTCCGCCACCACGTCATCACGCACAGTCCACTCAACACCTTCCGCGTGAGTGTTGCCATTTGTACTAGGAGGGACACAAGCTTTAGGGTGCTTTTCCACCAGAGATGTGCTATGTTACGTTGCTATGGATGCGTTTGACACCCACCAATCATTATTCATTGGTGGAAATCAATCAGTTTATTGAACCAATCATATTTATTGGATTTCACATCTTCACAGCATAGCTAGCATAGCACATCTCTGGTGGAAAAGCACCCTTATGGATGAATTGGGATGTTGACTAATTTTAGGATTCAATTTTATTTTATAGATAGAACCTTAATATTCACGAAAAAAGTATTATAAAAATAATAATCTTCTATTTAAAAACAAAAAGTGATAAATAAAAATCATTATCAAATTTCCCACCAAAAACGTCACGTGACGTCACTTGCGACGTCCGCGTCCGAGCCGAGTAAAATGTTAGTGAAATTGCTCGTGTCTGGCACGGTGTAGCATAATTCATCTATAAGTCGTCATCCCATCGTTATCCCATATGCCTGGCATAGGATGTCATAAGAGGTGCCGGCCCGGAGGAAGCCGGCGGAAGCCGGCCCGCTTGGTGGTAAAGCTTCACATAAGAATCGTAAATATTAACTGAAAACAATGAAAATCTTTATTTATTTACTTTTCTAATTCCTTATTTACTTTGTTCAATGTAATGCCTCAAAGACAAATTCTCGGTAATAATTTAAATTTTATCAAATTCGACCTACAAGTTTAACGGTATAGTACATTTCCATTTGTTAAATGTTTACAATTCCATTAAAATAGATTATAACTTTGATTAAAATGAAATTTCAGTGTAGAGTATGTCCAAAGTCATACGCAGTAAAACGGACGATCGTGAAGCATTTGCAACGACGTCACTCACTGAGCAGCGCTGAGGTCAACCTGAAAGACTACTACACTCGCCTGGAGCCGAGGCAATGCAAGCTGGACCTCGATGAGGAGACCATGACCAGGGTCTTCGGTCCACCCAAGAAGAGACCCGACATCCTCATAACGGACTTTGTTACCTACACCAGAGACAAGAACCCGAAGAAAGACACAAAGGAAGTGAGCGAGCAAGACGTGTCAGAGAAGGACAGCGATAGTAACACTGATAATGAAGCGCAGAAGGAACCAGAACGCAAGATCAAAGAGGAAAACCCAGAGGATATGGATCAGGACTTCACAAGCAATGAGTTGGAACCGACTGATTTTGTCAGTGTTAAAATTGAACCTATCGAGGATGATGAAATGCAATAGACTCAAATCGGAGTGATTATATGATTCGTATAAAATCAAAACCGGCAATGTAAGTCTGACCAAATTTTCGATAGCAGGTAAAAAATTGTTTATTTTACTTGTGAGCTATAGACTGACAAGACTTATGCTTTAATCCAGTGTTTCCCAACGTGGGGCCCACGCCCCACAGGGGGCAATTTGATAGTTAAGGGGGGCAATGTAAAAATAGACTCGACACGACTTTAACCCTTTCGCTTTTGGTTATTTAAATACAATGCTAAATATCGGTGACAAAATTATGTGTGGGGGGCATAAAAATTTTAGAAATGTTAAGGTGGGGCATGGCCTAAAAAAGGTTGGGAAACACTGCTTTAATCTGTGGAACATAAGAATAGACAATAATAACTACATTTTCGAATAAAAGGAGACATTTTCGTGTCACACAACACTTTTTATTTGCTAGATTGTCGACTTTGATTGTAAATTATCCAGAATGTCGTATTTGGGCGCAACCTGGATAAAGATGCCCGACTTTGAGGCCGACTAAGTCTTCAATGCCTTGTTTAAAAAAAATTTAAAGCAAAAATTAAGTTCGCTATTATGTCCTCTCTGTAAAACATTTTTACGACATAACGTGGTTGTATCCACATTCCACATATAAGTAGAATAAACATAGAATAAAAAAGTAATAGTTATTACAGTAACGAAAATTTTCTTCAAACTATGATTTTATCAGTAAACGAATTAAATTATATTAAATTTTTAACAAAGTTAGAAGTGTAAGCAGAAAAAGTAAGAAAGAAAAAAAGAAAATAAATAAAAAGAAATAAAAATCGGCTTAAATCTACTGTAAATACTTAAAAATAAAATGCAGGAAAAGTAAAAAAAAAGTAAATTAAAAAAGTAAAAAAACTAAATTAATATAGTACAAGTGCTCAAATGTTTATACACAGTTGATGTATTAATTATTATGGTTGGTGAATAGAGGATTACATTTTTAATATAGATATCTTCACTTAATTTTAATGAGGTCGTTATGAGATCTGATAGCAAAAACAGGAGAGTTATCAGACTTACGTACAAATATATTACCATGCTTGACCCACACGTATTTATACTCCAGCTCCTTGGCTTTATTTCGACATTCTCGGAACAAAATTTTATTTTTTAGTGTAGAGACAAGAGGTCCTGAGCTCTAGTACAGTGGTTGATATTCGCCAGGAGAAACTTGAGGGCCATTATTATGAGATGGCCCCTGTCTCCATCTCCTTGGCATCCTGAGTCGTACGGGCAGGCTGTGTCTGGGCCGTAGCCGATGATACAACCCGCTTTCCCACTTTCCCACTTTCTTGGTGCGCGCGTTCGGGCATGCCGCACTCCCGACCCGGTGTCCCACAAGTTTGCCAGCCTCAGTAACAGAGCTAGCTCCTGTCTATCGCTGCAGTGCATCTCTGGCTGACATGGTCCACCTCAAGCCAGCGATAGCACTACATGGGCCTAGCCAGTAGCAGTTTGACCTACGCCGACGCCCATTCGACCAAGAGCCGCCTGCCGCTGGTCAGCCGTTTGGCCACCGCAATGGGACACCGCACCTAGGCTGTCCGAGTGCCAGCGTGGTCCTCTCTGGTTTCTCCAACCTTCACGTCGGCCTCGGAACATTCACAAACCCGGGCGATGGCAGCACACACCAGGTCAGGAGTAGCCGAGTCGCACAACCCGAGCACGCGCACCTCCGCACATTTCTTGGGGCGGGACACCTCTGCCATAAGGGGGTCCACCACCTCTTTTAATTTCAATTTCAATTTCACGCAATTTCAATGATACGGGCGCCGGTTGCCGCTCGTTTTAATTTGACACTGGAGATGCCCAACTCTCCGATGTTTATGCTTCGTTGGGTCATAATTGGTCCCCTGGGCATAGTTGGTCCCCCGCTTCTCAGCTTCGGGCTGTATTTTTAAAATAATAGCAGCAGAGCGCAGGGACCGCAGCTTAGGTAGAGGCCTTTGGTTGGGCTTCTGCTTGGGCCCAGTTGGGGCACGAGTGGCCGTAGGGCCAACAGGCACCTTGTTCTTTGCTCCACGTCTCACTACCTCTGATCAGCCCGCATCTGTGGACGCTGGGGGAAGAGGTGGAGCACGTGGGGTGGGCCGGGATACGCGCTTCACACCTGACGCCGCCTGAGGCACCGCTGCCTTACTGGCAGGCCCCACTGGCGCTGGAGGGTCCGCAGCCGAGGAGGTGGACGGCCTCGGATCAGGTGGCGGGGGCACGCTAGCTCTCACCTTCCTCTTTTTCTTCCGCCCTTTTTTGCCCTTTGTGGGCTCGGAGGCGGGTTGGGGTGGAGTTTTCAGCCACTGTGCAATTTTACTAGATGGCATTACTAGATGGTGAGGGGCTCCTCATCTGAGTCGGACAGCATGTTCGACTGCACTGCTGCTGCGACGGCTGCGATTTGCCTGTCAGCAGCCAATGATGGTCGCCGTTTGGGTTCCGGCAGGAGGCGGCCCTGTGAGGGCCTATTGCGTTTAGGATGAGGCGCTTTTGCGCCTCGTCAGTCTCCTGCCGCGTCTCCACCACCAGTGCATCTCGCGCAGACCGCTCCATCGCAGCCCGCAGCTACGCCATCTCGCGCTCCAGCGCCGCCACTTTTTCCTCCAGGCGTTTATTCGCAGCCTGGACCCGTTCCGTTTCTTCAGTAGTGGGTCTTTAACCAAGGGTCGCCACGACGTCTTCAATGGAGGCGGCAGCCTCCTTAAGGCCCTTCACAAACGTGCCCTTATGGTTGCCAGAGCTGGCGGCAATATACCTGATGACTTGTATTTCGGCATCAGCCTGGTCCTTAAGGGCACTTGCCAAACGACCCTCATCAGAACGGTAAACCGTCTCCGTGACTTTTCTGGCCGCCGCTCCCCATTTGGCCATATCGGCCATGAGATTTTCGGCCTCCTCTCGTCGTGCCGCCGCCAGTTGTCTTCTGGCCTCGGCAGACACGGGGGCGCTTTGGGCGTCCACTCTTTTTTCCGGCCGGCCTTGCATGCACCTAGGGCGTAGTGTCCGAGTCCGAGTCGGAATTTTTATTATGGCCCCTTTTACTGGGCCGGAGTCCAACGCTCTCCATGTTCATCCAAGATGCATCTGAGAGTGAGCCGACTTCTGTTTGAGCCCCAATAGGGCTTCTTTACCTCCGTTTCTGTCCAACATTGTCCGTTAGGCGTGTGCTAGAGTCGTGTTTACGAAGGTCGGCAGATTGCTGACCTACGAGGCAGCTGCTGCCCTTTGGCAGTCCGCCGCGCAGGCTGCGCAACCGCCTTTGCGGTTCCACCGGGGGCGCATGCAGCTGCTGCGGCCTTTTTGGCGGCTTTGCGGGCCTTCTTGCGGCCCACGGCTTTCGCCCAGGTCTCACCCTTAGACCCGGCAGTCGTGGACTGGTCGCTCGGAGGAGCTCCCTCCGCTGGCTTTTTGTTACCCTCCGCGGGCTTCCCCTTTTGAGGCGCAAGTCTCGGCTGCTCCACAGTCCTCCGCGTGTCGGCCGCTATTGGCGGACGTAGGATTTCTGCCGGGAGACGCCGAGAAATCGCCTCCAGCCGAGCGTTAACCATGCTCCCGCACTGGAGCATGCAGAGCCGGACAATGCGTTCGACATCTTCGTCAGTACGAGGGTTTGTCAGTCGCGATGCGGGTGTCGGGGCCACTGCAGGTGCGACATCGGTGGACATGCGTCGCTGCTGTTGCTCGCTTAGTGCAGCAACTTGCCGCCGGAGGTCCTCCAGTACCCTAATTCACGTAACTTTAAGACGCATCGATTAAGTTGCAGTGACGCTGCAATCAAGTTGGAGTGACGCTACAATCAAGTTGAAGTTTGGCGTCTAAACCGTATTGTCATAATTTTTTGACTGCGCGTCAACTGCACGCCAACTGCACGCAAACTGCATGTGAACTTCACTTCTCCTGCACGCATCCTGCGCGCCTGTCAAACTTTATGAGACTTCAAACTTCAAAAGTTTATGAGAATACCAATTAAACTGCGATCGGGAACACGCTATCTTGACGCGCATTATCAGAATACCTTTTTGTGACGTGAGCGCGCTTGAGACGCGCTCGCGTGACGTGAGCGTGTTTGACAGCGCAAGAGAATACGGAAAGTGTCATTTTGATCGGAACGTCGCTGCAACTGCACTGCAATCGAACTTCTTAAGTTACGTGAATTACCCTGCTGGTCATTTCGAAGGCGGCTGATTTCCTCTAGCGAATTCGCAACCTCGTCAGAGGCAGTCCTGTTGTTGCCAACCGCCTCCCTGATATCCGCGGCAGCCTCCTTTAAGCCACGGGTGAACGTGCCCTTCAGGCTGCCGGACTTGGTGGCAACCTTCAGGACTAAGTCCACCCCATCCAGAGCCAGCTGGCTCAAGGTCACCGCAGATGGCTCTCCCCCTTCCGCCGCCAGAGCAGCTCAAGGCTCGCGAGCGCGTCGGGCCATTTCTGACACTTCGTCGGCCGCGACGGCTTTGCGCTGCTCCCTCTTGGCGGCGTTGAGCTCCGCCTTTGAGCTCCCCAGCGAGGCACAGCTTTCAGCGCCATCGCCAGGGTTCTCCGTAGTGACCCCCATGTCATTCTCTGCTTCACTAGCCGCCGAGGTATTGGAGCGCACAAACCGTCCGTGCTTATCCCTCCGCGGCTGCGAAGCACTCGCCCCTCTCACTGCTTGCCGACCTCTCCTCGAAGTCGGCAACTTGGGGGCCGGCAGGCCTTCCTCGTCTGAGGACTGGCACACTGGACGTTTCTTAAAGGAAGACGTCCCACGCGACCGATTTCCACCGCTTCCAGTATCCATATCCGCTACAGGGGCCTGTTCCGCGTCATCAGGCTTATCGAGGTCTGTTGCATGTTTGCATTGGTCGTGTTCATGAAGGCAAGCAGATTGCCGGCCTACGGGGCAGTTGTTGCCCCCCCCCACCCCCCCGGAATACGCGGGGCAGCAAAAAGTAATTTTGTACATAGGCAATATATTTTTTTTACCACTTTTTCCATTAAAGTGTGAGAAGGTATTATTAGCAAAACTCGGCAGAGATATATTATTTAATTTCAGTATAGATAACAAATCGTTAAAGCAAACGTCAAGGTATTCTTGGCTGGTTGATTATAAGTAAAACGATACTTTTTACTTTTGAACGTGAAATATAATGATATTATAATAATACATAGTACAATATTATAACAGCCAAGTGCCGTCTGCGCGCGACACTTGGTGCGCGCGATAGGGGTGGCGTCGGTAGTTCGTCTGATCGTCGTGCCGCGGCCAGCGCGCCGCGCGCGGCCTCGGCGCGCCCCCCTTCCTCCTCGCACGCCGCCCCCCGCTGTAGACGCAACCATGGCTGACCAATGTTGTGTACTCCCTTTCATATGTCGCCTTGGCTCGTTCGAATCTTTGTTTTATCGACTCTTGAAATACCAATATTTTTGCGATGTGGATGTGTGTGTGGATTGATCCTCTCGGCGTATTGTTTGCTACAGATAAATTCAATGCCTTCAGGCGTTCGTGTAAGTACTTCCATTGCTTGGGATTCTGTGAAAGCACCGTTTTCACATAAATGCGAAGTATTGAATTTCCCCCCTCGGAACAGTCATTCTCGTATGCTTCCTTCGTCCATTGATCAATGCCGTCCATTCCACACGAATGGTTTACGCCACTTTTTCCTCCAGGCGTTTATTCGCGGCCTGGAGCCGTTACGTTTCTTCAGTAGCGATTCTTTTACCAAGGGCCGCCACGAGTTTTTCAATGGAGGCGGTAGCCTCCTTAAGGCCCTTCACAAACGTGCCCTTAACGTTGCCAGAGCTGGCGGCAATATGCCTGATGGTCTGTATTTGGGCATCAGCCTGGTCCTTAAGGGCACACACCAAACGACCCTCATCAGAATGGTAAACCGTCTCGCTGACTTTTTTGGCCGCCGCCCGTTTGGCCATATCGGCCACTAGTTTTTCGGCCTCCTCTCATCGTGCCTCCGCCAATTGTCTTCTGGCCTCGGCAGACACGGGGGTCGCTTTTGGGCGTTTACTAATCATGGGACTTCAAGTAAACAAAATAAAATTTTGTTTACTTATTGTGGTCCAAAAAAAAATTAATTATTCTTTTTACCACTTTTTCCAGTAAAGTGTGAGAAGGTATTATTAGCAAAACTCGGCAGAAATATATTATTTAATTTCAGTATAGATAACAAATCGTTAAAGCAAATGTCAATATATTCTTGGCTGAACAATGCCACAATCTTTCGAAGTGCCTTCAACAATTAAAAGATTGTAATTGGTTGATTATAAGTAAAACACTTTTTTACTTAAGTACTTGTAATTAATTTAGATGTTCAGATACAATTTCTATAATAATTATGTGCCGCTTGTGCATTAAGTCGCGATTCATGAGTGCACGCGTTAAGGGTGGCGTCGGCAGCCCGTCTGTCGCTGGTCAGTGGTCAAACGTGGCAAAAGTGGATTCAAATTGTTCACACGTCAGCACTGAAGTATTATTACTAGCGTATAGAACCGACACCCCGAACACCATGTATGTCCCAATGCATTGGCGCCACGTGGCTTCAATCTTCAATGGATTCGTTCGATTTTGAAAGGAGAACGGGGGCTCAATTTTGAAAATGGAACCTCCCGGGCGGGACACACATTTTGTTCGAGATGTCTGTTCTATGACATTATACTTCAATGCACGTCAGGTTATTATTGCGACACCCATGGCTTCTCAGAGCCCCAAAGAAATTTTCTAATGGTTCTTGATTCAGGTGTCGCAACCATACCGACGTGATTCCATAAGCAATTTTTTTAATACAATTTTAATTCCTTTCAGTATCCACACCCAATTTTCCACAGTGGGAACTGAGTCTGCTTTTCCAGATGGACTTATAAATAACATAGATTTAAATATTTTAATGGCTTCTTCCAAGGTTTCGTGGTTTATAGAGTGCGGAGTAGCTGCTCCAAGCAGAAGCTTAGCAAATTTATTCTTTTTATGACTGCCATTCACGGAATTAAATATGTTGTCCATGAACAGCAACAAATCTGCTGTGTCTTTGCATTCTGCAGGCAATATCCCGTTCTCTGCAAAAAGAAATGATATGATTCAGAAAAAAAACAAGCAAAAATAAAAAAATAAAAATCAAATATACTGAAAGACTTATAAAGTAACTTACAAAATATGTTACCTGCTAAAAATCCTAAATTAGTCCCCACAGTGTAACTGAAAATTTGTGAGGCTAGTTTGACCTTCATTTTATCAGGGTTGACGTGGTTCTCTGTCGGTTTGGGCGTTAGCCTGAGACCCTTGTAACCAGGACGATTACTATAATTAGCTCTATTATAGACAATTTGGCGATTTTGCTCTTACTTTCTTTTAAAGTATATTGCAAATTTTTGTTCAATAAATTATTTCTTATGCCTTTAAGAAGCTGCGGGGGGTCATACAGGGGAATAATTTCCATTCCATATTAATATTATGTGAGATTTCGGTTCTTCTCCATTTTTTAAATAGACCCCCCCCTAGTCTCATTTAGTAGCAGTGTTATTGCATGTTCCTTTATTCGTTCCTTGGTCATAGACTAATGCAACCACAATCAACCCGGCCTCTTGCAATTCCTTAGCTATTTGCTTTATTTGCACAGCCAACTCGGGTCCTTTCGTTGCGCTACATGAAAAGGTGTAAGCAATGAGTTGCTTATACAGTAGAATCCGGATATAACGACCTTCAAGGGACCGGCGATACTATGTCGTACTAACCGGATGACGTACAAAACGGCAGGATTATTTCTTGAGTACATACAAGCACGTAGAGTAGGCCAAACCTTTTCTAACCAATCGACTACATCACCTTGTTGAGCTGATAAAGACTCGCCAGCAATCTTACCACTGACGATGTTGTGTCTTATTTTAAAACGGTTTATCCAACTCATGGAACATGTGAAATTTTGCATGTCTGTCTAGCAAAAAAGTTTGCTTTCTCTTGTAGCAGAGGTCCATTAACGGGTATTCCCCGGTCGAGCTGAAGCTTGAACCACTGTAACAATGCCTTATCCAGCTGGTCATGAGTAGAAGTCCTTACACGTTAGCATTTCAAAACATTGGCATTAAACAGCGGCTCGATGTTATCTTTATTCTTCTTTATTGTGGATATCGTAGAATGAGATACGCCAAACTCCTTTGCGAGGGTTGCATTTCATTCACCGGCTTCTGATCGGTGTAGTATTGCACTTTTTTCTTCAATTGTAAAACACTTTCGCTTCACAGAACTCATTTTGTCCAGCTTTAAGAACTTGTCATAACAGGTGACAAACACTAACTGTGATTTACGCGCGCCAATAGAGATAAAGCGCGCGGGACGGGGTGAAGTTGGGACGCCGAGGTATTGGTGCGTAGGTTGTGTAAACAAAACATTGCGCGTCGTTTTAACCGGAGATATTATCATAAATACTGGTCGCTCTAAGCAGTTGGTTACCTCCTTTTCTGTCCAACATTGTCCGTTAGGCGTGCGCTAGAGTCGTGTTTACGAAGGTCGGCAGATTGCTGACCTACGAGGCAGCTGCTGCTCTTTGGCAGTCCGCCGCGCAGGCTGCGAAACCGCTTTTGCGGTTCCACCGGGGGCGCATGCAGCTGCTGCGGCCTTTTTGGCGGCTTTGTTGGCCTTCTTGCGGCCCACGGCTTTCGCCCAGGTCTCACCCTTAGACCCGGCAGTCGTGGGCTGGTCGCTCGGAGGAGCTCCCTCCGCTGGCTTTTTGTTACCCTCCGCGGGCTTCCCCTTTTGAGGCGCAAGTCTCGGCTGCTCCACAGTCCTCCGCGTGTCGGCCGCTATTGGCGGACGTAGGATTTCTGCCGGGAGACGCCGAGAAATCGCCTCCAGCCGAGCGTTAACCATGCTCCCGCACTGGAGCATGCAGAGCCGGACAATGCGTTCGACCTCTTCGTTAGTACGAGGGCTTGTCAGTCGCGATGCGGGTGTCGGGGCCACTGCAGGTGCGGCATCGGTGGACATGCGTCGCTGCTGTTGCTCGCTTAGTGCAGCGACTTGCCGCCGGAGGTCCTCCAGGTCATTTCGAAGGCGGCTGTTTTCCTCCTGCGACTTCGCAACCTCGTCAGAGGCAGTCCTGTTGTTGCCAACCGCCTCCCTGATATCCGCGGCAGCCTCCTTGACTGCCATTCACGGAATCAAATATGTTGTCCATGAACAGCAACAAATCTGCTGTGTCTTTGCATTCTGCAGGCAATATCCCGTTCTCTGCAAAAAGAAATGATGTGATTCAGAAAAAAAACAAGCAAAAATAAAAAAATAAAAATCAAATATACTGAAAGACTTATAAAGTAACTTATAAAATATATGTTACCTGCTAAAAATCCTAAATTAGTCCCCACAGTGTAACTGAAAATTTGTGAGTCTAGTTTGACCTTCATTTTATCAGGGTTGACGTGGTTCTCTGTCGGTTTGGGCGTTAGCTTGAGACCCTTGTAACCAGGACGATTACTATACAGTAGCTCTATTAGAGACAATTTGGCGATTTTGCTCTTACTTTCTTTTAAAGTATATTGCAAATTTTTGTTCAATAAATTATTTCTTATGCCTTTAAGAAGCTGCGGGGGGTCATACAGGGGAATAATTTCCATTCCATATTAATATTATGTGAGATTTCGGTTCTTCTCCATTTTTTAAATAGACCCCCCCCCCTAGTCTCATTTAGTAGCAGTGTTATTGCATGTTCCTTTATTCGTTCCTTGGTCATAGACTAATGCAACCACAATCAACCCGGCCTCTTGCAATTCCTTAGCTATTTGCTTTATTTGCACAGCCAACCCGGGTGCTTTCGTTGAGCTACATGAAAAGGTGTAATGTCTGTGGTGTAAGCAATGGGTTGCTTATAACTGTGTTGTGTAGCAGATCGCGCACCATAAAGGCTTAAACGTGATCGTATTATAGTTCTTTTGTATTTCTCCTTTAATTTTAGCACCCTATTCATCAATAATTTGATTGAACTTATCAAACGCAGAAAGGTTATTACTTTCGACCTTGTTGATCCATTGCTCGATTTTAGCGATAAACGCACTGATTTTATCTTCATAATATTATGCAAATATATTGCTCATGCCTTGCAACTTAAATTTCCCGACCCTTGCAGTTGAAAGTTTAATTCATTTAGTTGAGCGAAAAATCAACCAAAGAAGCAAAACGTATTTGAAATTTGGACTCACAGAACTGATCAAGCAACTATTTATTTTCCTTGTTAGTCAAAAATATTTTTACTTCTCTCTTAGTTCGTACAACCTCAACAGCATGTTTTCTTTGGAAAGCCGTCACTTCCGTGTGGAAAAGTAGAGTTTCATATTCAGAGTTTATATCAGATCAGAACACAATTGTTTGAAGATATGGGTATTGATTGCGCTCTTTTTAATGAAATTTACTACTTTTATAGCTATTTGCATCGTCAAAGCAAAGCAGAAACTGAAAATTTGTGAGGTTAGTTTGACCTTAATTTTATTTATTTTATCAGAGTTGACGTGGTTCTCTGTCAGTTTAGGTGTTAGCCTGAGACCCTTGTAACCAGGACGATTATTATACATTAGCTCTATATGAGACCATTTGGCGATTTTGCTCTCACCTTCTTTTAAAGTATATTGCAAATTTTTGTTTATTAAATTATTTCTTACGCTTTTAAGAAGGTGCGGGGGTCATATAGGGGAATAATTTCCATTCCATTTATTAATATTATGTGAGATTTCGGTTCTTCCCCATTTTTTAAATTAGACCCCCATTTTCTTTGACGTCCATTGTCCAAAAAACCTACTACCATTTCTTTTCTTTCATTGTATGTTAAAGGCTTCAATGACATTTCATCAAATAGCAAGACAAAGAGTTTTTCGGCAGGTTTCATAAGAGTAGTCTTTATTTTAATTGGTAAACTTTTTTGTTATTTATCCCAGGTTTGATGTTACTTTTATGAATCAATTTAACCAGTCTGTTGGGCTGGTAAAATGAAAATTTTCCGGAGAAATCTGTATCTTTTTGGGCTTTGCGTGTACATGGACAAAGATAAAATTTTTCCTCCAAAGAGAATCTTCGCCCTTTAACTTTTTTACTATTTTCACGCTATTACATTTGCATGAGTAATTTAGCAGTGGTCGAAGAATTTTCCATCACTTTCAGCATAGTGTAACTAAAAATTTGTGAGGCTAGTTTTACCTTCATTTTATTCATTTTATCAGGGTTGACGTGGTCCTCTATCAATTTGGGCGTTATCCTGAGACCCTTGTAACTAGGACAATTATTATTATACATTAGCTCTATCTGAGACCTTTTGGCGATTTCGCTCTCACCTTCTTTTAATTGCAAAATTTTGTTCAATAAATTATTTCTTATGTCTTTAAGAAGGTGCGGGGGGTCATACAGGGTAATAATTTCCATTCCATTAACCCCTAGTCTCATTTAGTAGCAGTGTTAATGCGTGTCCATTATTCGTTCCTTGGTCACAGACTAATGCAAACCACAATAAACCCGGCCTCTTGCAATTTCTTAGCTATTTGCTTTATTTGCACAGCCAACTCGGGTCCTTTCGTTGCGCTACATGAAAAGGTGTAAGAAATGGGTTGCTTATAATTGTGTAGCAGACCGCGCACTATAAAGGCTTGAACGTGATCTGCAGTCTTGTTTTCTTTGATGTCCATTGTCCATAAAACCTACGACCATTTCTTTTGTTTCATTGTATGTTAAACTTGGCTTTAATGACATTTCATCAAATAGCAAGACAGAGTTTTTCGCCAGGTTTCATAACAGTGGTCTTTATTTGAATTGGGAAAAAATGTTGTTATTTATCCCAGGTTTGATGTTACTTTTATGAATCAATTCAACCAGCCTGTCGGGCTGGTCAAATGAAAATTTTCCGGAGAAATCTGTATCCTTTTGGGCTTTGTTTGTACCTGGAAAAAGATAAAAATTTTCTCCAAAGAGAATCTTCGCCCTTTAACTTTTTTACTGTTTTCACGCCATTGCATTTGCATGAGTAATTTGGCAGTGCTCGAAGAATTTTCCATCACTCTCAGAGTGTTAGGATTTGTAGCAATTTTTTGGTTAATTTGATATTTATTGCTTGCTTTTTAATCCTATTTTTTAATTTCGAAATTTTACCCTTGCGGTAATAAGTTTATTGTACAAAGTCTCTTCTGCTTTGCTAAACCTCTTCTTATGCCTTCTGCATTCTCTTCTCTCTTCTGTAAATTTAAATAAATTGCCATTGAAATAAATAATTTAAAAAACCTTTTTTCTACATTTCCGTTGTACTAAAATGAAAATAATGTGCCTAGTTAATGAGTCAATTCAATTCACCACATGCTTTTGAGATAATACAAGCTGAGATTATAAATGTTGCTTATTTGTTGTCGTACCAGCAAATGCACTGCCTCGTGTCAATGTAAACAAAATAAAACTACTCTATACATTGATCCAGCATATTTCATCGTCTGGAGCCAACAAATAGCAATACATTGTCATCTATCTATCTTGACGTTGACTTGACATTAGGTTTGGAATTTGAGTGATTTCGCAATAAATGTCTGTTTTCGCGGATTTCGGCGATTTTATTGAATTTGTTGACTACGCTAGAATGCATAGACATGTGGGGCCAAGGCGATATTTGCGAGATTTCTCTGATCCGTTTAGAAAATACTCGGTCCAAGAATTTTATGCACGATACAGGTTTACACCGGAATGTGTAAAAACGGTTATATTGCCCATACTGGTGCTAGGCCTAACGAAACCAACAAAGAGAGGTTTACCATTTGCCCCAGAAATAATGATGCTGGTGACATTACGGTACTGGTATTCCTGCGTGATCGAATCCCATGCAGCTTGTTTTTTGGCAATGGCTTTGCCGTCAGTTAATTTTGATTCTACTACGGGTCACTTTTTGACTAGTTGTGCCAGTAACGCCTTTTCATCAGGTGTAAAATTGGCAACTTTTTTCGCAGTATTTTACACTCCATATCCTATATAAAACGATACGTTGTTTTGATTACAATAATTCACATTGGTGCTCCTTAACTTATGTTGTTAATCATATTCGCTAATTTGAAAGTACCTACCATGATAATATTATACAGGGTGGATTTTTGAGAGGGGTCAGTAAGGGCAGGTACCTTAACCGTTATAGTTACAGGAAAACGTTCCTAGGAGACTATCCATAACTTTTTAAGATATCCTGAACTGCATTCACAGATTTTTGAGAAAATATACGGTCAGCGAAAAAAGTGCTAAAATCCAAAAAAAAATATTTTTATGCGTATCGATCGTACTTCGTATTGGGATCAAAATACTCTATGGGACCATTTAAGGTATGAGTACTAGAAATGTCAGAAATCGCTAAAAACATTTTCCATACATTTTGAACTGAAAAACGATAAATCAACTCGTAATATTCTCTATCGCCAATTTTTCCAATAACGGTATGTACAACTGACGAAATCATCATTATTGGTCTAGAGAAAATCCTGTCAGAGTTCGGGAAAGCCACAATCAGGTTCGATTTTCTTTTAACTGTTGGTGTGCTCTAATGTCGAACCGTGTTGTAATGATGGAATACTTTGAAGGTACCCTTAATTCGGCTGTGTGAATGGCCCCTGACGGAAATGCAAAAAGTTTATTTTCAACAAGATGGCGGACCGCCACATAACAGCCGTCTTACGCGTTCTAATTTGAACAAACAATTCGGGACACAGTGGATAGGAACACATGTTTCAATTAAGTGGCCACCTCGCAGCCCCGACCTAACGCCTCTGGATTTTTTTTTGTGGGGCCACCTAAAAAATGAAGTCTACAAAAGGAAGTACGACAGTGTTCAGGAGCCGAAAGAGGCATTAACGGGGATTTTAAATAATATCCATCAAAGAAAACTTTCCGCTGCTACTTGCTCAGTACAAAAACGAGTGAACTTATGTATTCGTGAAAACGGCGGTCATTTTGAAAAATTTATTTCGTAGGTAACATATTTTTAAGTTTGTGTGTTATGTTGTGTCTTACCGTAGTTTTTGTATTTAAATTTCAATAGGCCTTAAAGAATCTTTTAATTGCAGTAAGAAATAGGATTGTTTGGCAATAAAGAATATTACGAGTTGATTTATCGTTTTTCAGTTCAAAATGTATGGAAAATGTTTTTAGCGATTTCTGACATTTCTAGTACTCATACCTTAAATGGTCCCATAGAGTATTTTGATCCCCATACGAAGTAGGATCGATACGAATAAAAATATATTTTTTTGGATTTTAGCACTTTTTTCGCTGACCGTACATTTTCTCAAAAATCTATGAATGCAGTTCAGGTTATCTTAAAAAGTTATGGATAGTCTCCTAGGAACGTTTTCCTGTAACTATAACGGTTAAGGTACCTGTCCTTACTGACCCATCTCAAAAATCCACCCTGTATAATAAATAGGTTGGCGATATTAAACAAAATGAAATGAAATTTCAGTTCCATTCAGTTTCAAACCAACAATATTATTATTATCATTGACGTAGTGATTAAGTACTCTGTGATCATTGAATTGACTGACAATTGACATTTACTGTACAGTGTACTGTCGCAGTGTATTGCCATATATAAAATTGCGAGTTCTAAAAGCACTAATATAAGTATTATTTTTTATGTGTTCTCAACATATTTTATATGTGGCTACACTAATACTCTATCGATAATCGATAAGGTTATTAGACGTTGTTCCGCACTAGGGTCACTTAAAATTAATATAATGACTCTGACGCCCCAACTCAGAAAGGTTCCTTTATTTAGCTGTAAGGAGTCCATAACTAATTGACATTAAATATGTTAAGTATCGATTCCTCTCAGAGTCATTTTATTAACTTTAAGTAACCCTAGTGCGGAACAACGTCTAATAACCTTATCGATTATCATATCGATAGAGTATTAGTGTAGCCACATGTAAAATACGTTGAGAACACATAAAAAATAATACTTATTTTAGTGCTTTTAGAACGATGATTTATACTAATATAGTAACAAGAAATTCGTTTACTGTGTTTTCTTACTTATGAACATTGCAAAGTAGCTTTTTTCTTTAAAATAAAATAAAAAAACTCGCAATTTTATGTAACGGCAATACTATACCTAGTAGTACTGTAGTATCTGTGGCAGTACACTGTACAGTAAATGTCAATTGTCAGTCAATTCAAATGTTGATATATTATATTGTTGGTTTGATTTCAATCTGAATTGAATTGAAAAATTTCATTTTGTTTAATATCGCCAACCTATTTATTATATAATATTATCATGTACATGTAAAGTACCTACACTTTCAAATTAGCGAATATGATAATAACTTATTAATAAATAAGGGGCACCAAGGTTGTGAATTATAATCAAAACAACTGTATCGTTTTTTAAAGGTGCCAGCACCAGTATGGGTAATATAACCGTTTTTACACATTCTGCTGTATCGTGCATAAAATTTTTGGACCGAGTATGTTCTAAACGGATCAGAGAAATCTCGCAAATATCGCCTTGGCCCCACATGTCTATGCATTCTAGCGTAATCAACAAATTTTATAAAATCGGCAAAATCCGCGAAAACAGACATTTTGCTTGTGAAATCACTCAAATTGTAAACCTAATGTCAACTGAACGTCAAAATCAATCCTAAGTAGAGTTTAAGTAATGGTATTTGTATAATTAACTTTAATTGCCATTAAGGGCCTATAACGGTCGATTAACTGACTCTGGGAGTGACTAATTGTGATTCTGTACTAAGGAGCGATTTTAATGACCATTAAGTGACTCTGAGTTGGGGCGTGAGATAACTACACCTGCATGCCTAGGTATTATTATTTTCATTATACCACAGATTACTAATAAGTTACTACTATACTCTTAACCTTCCTATACTCGCGCCAATTTTTGTTACACCTATACTCGCGCACGGTGTCACAGACCGATAAATTCATACCCCCTACTATATAAATTTTTAAATATTTTTTTAAACATTACAATTATTTTAAAGTTTAGGATATAATGAAAGAAAATAGTATGGATAGTACTTAATTTATTAATTATTTTTTTGACTTTCAGTCTATCACAAATCAGTCTTCAAATTTGAGATATTTTTCTTAAGTAATAGTAAAACAAAAATAAAATCTGAACTTCTACTTAAAAATAGAACAAACTTATAAAAAATAATAAAAAACATAGCAAAGGACATATTTATCTATGTTTGGCTTAGTTTTGAACTTCATAACAATCAGGGCATACAGTTACAGCATGTTCCAAACAAAATAATTTTTTGCAGGTGGCACAGTTGTAACGTGTCTTGCGGTTTTTTTTGATGAGCAGTATCCACAACGACCAATCTTATTATTATTAGATGTTGCTGAAGACTCGGGTCCATCTAATTTACATATTTCGGCGAGCCTGAGCCTTATGGTTCTCGGCAAGGATGTATTTAGAGCCCGACGTCTAAGATGCGGATTGATCAGATCGTATGCTAAGGCTTCAAGAAAGATCCTACGGCTCATTTTCTTCGAAGGGTTGTTCTGCAGGTATATTATAAACGTGTTTATACCTGCTACATTCATTAGGCTATAAAATATCACCATCGGCCATCTATTAGTACCACGTGCAACGTTGTAAGTCTCACACATTTTGTCCACGGTATCAAGTCACACATTTTGTTGACCAGTGTTATTAATATAAATACCAAGGAAAAAAGATTACATTATGATGGAGAAAAAGTAACCTATAATTGGTAAACACAAAAATTAATTGTTGGTGCCGTAGAACTTTATATTCCCTTCTGTTGGCATAAATTCGCAGGGTTCCCATTTATCACGACAAAAGGCTTCCCACTTTGTTGTTCCAGCTAGGAGCATCTTTTCAGAGTCTTTCTCTTCAAGAAGTGCATCTTTGGTCTTTTTTAATGCAAATTGTAGCTGGAGAGGATCGTTCGAGAAGCTGTGTGATGCTTTTCCAGTTTGCAAATAGGTAAGAAACTCTTGAGTTAGTGTTCTTTTCCTCATACCTGAAAACGAGGGCCTGCTTGTTGCAACAGGATCAACATTCCCTAAACTTTTGGTGAGGAGCGATTGCGCCATCTTAGAAACGTATTTGAATAATATGGGTTTAACAGTTATCATGTTTTGGGAGGCTCTCTTGTGGAATACTGAATTTAAATCTTTTCGTTGGTGCCATTTCGGGTTCGTAGTAATTTGAGCCAAAACCGTTAGATCTTCCAGATAGGTGCCAAACATGGCATGAAAAATTACCTCACTTGTCTTTAATGGATCTGCTCCTGAACGGATGGTAAAACTCAAATTCCCTGTTGCAATGACCGAATAAAATTGAATCATACTAGCCCCTGAGAAACTCCATTTGAACGGCAAAGCTTTAACACCCCACATATATTTCAATAGTAGTAGTGGAAAGTATATTTTCTGAGTGGAGCGTGCAGTAGTAAGTAACAGGATATCACCAAGTTCTTTGAGTATTCCCGCTACTTGTCCTGGTGTTCGGGCTTCTTTTAAGCAGTTTACTACTTCTTGACACATTGGGAGCATCTGTAGGCTGTTCGCTAAAGCATTGGCCAATTTTGTGTGGTATTTATCTTCCATTACAAGTAGTATGGCCTGAGTGAGCGGCCCTAAGCTACGGACTACTCCTGTCCTTCTTTCGGGAGCCAATGTACCTAAATACCTTGTAACAGGGGAATGTGGTGATTGACTAAACCATATTGTGAAATACTTTGAGTCAGCTCTTTCTCCTTTCATTGTGGTTGAATTATTTTGCCCTCTGCGTCTCTTTTAACTGTTCGCTTGGCTACAGATGCTCTTACTTTGAACCTGGTGACTCCCGTTCTTACTTCGTCAAAGAAAGCTTTGAACAACGTCATAATTTCTACTATTGGTGTAGCTACTAAAAAGTTTAACTGTATGTTCTCAGCTTTTACTTTTTCTACAACAGACTGAATAGACACCTTGATTCCTCTCACGCTGGCTGTATATCCCTTATATCTGTTATGTCCAACAGTATCATTTTCCTCTTTGCGGAGGCATGTGAACACTGTCATCAATACTCCGGCTAATTCATCTGAGGTGTCTATGTCTATAATTCCTCTTCTCATCTCTTCCGAAATTTTTATTTCCATCTCATTACCCAATTATCCGACGATAACGTTTAGGATCTTGAATATTTTTTCAATCTCTGCGTCTCTCTCCTTAGTCTTTTCTGTTTCTTCCACCTCCATGGCAGTGCTCGTGGTCGCCATCGCTTTTTTTAAGAAAATAGTGCAATTTTTTGATTAAAGAATCTTGTATTTATAAAAACTATCTGTTACTGCTTTGTCTTTGTGTGTAATTCTATACAAGTTAAGCAGACGTCAGTCTTGGGGTTACCGAAACCGAAATTAAACTCTCTATTAAAAATATTACGAAAGTATGATTGTTTTACAGGAGTCTGAGGATTTTCATCTTTAAACATTTTGTACAGCTCGTTAATATTAAAGTCACTAGATAAATATTTGCGTTCTTGAGTAGCCGAGCGACAATAATGCGACTCTATACATTTTAGTTTCATAATATATTGACGAACGGATTTCTTCTGATCTTTATATTTATTTATCTTGCGGTTACCCCCCCGTCGTTCCTTGGCAATCTCTCCTGTATAAAATAAATGTTTCAAAACATTCTGCACGATATTTCGTAATGCCAAGTATTTTCACAAAAACTCATGGCGTTCTGTTCTAATATGATACTTGACATTAAAGTCTCTACCCCATCTTTCATTTTTGTTAGGACGCCTTCTTTTTACCTTCTTGGCTTTACAACACTTCAGTATCAAAGCATCTTGTACGCTCTTTTCACTTGTGGAATAAAAAGAGCGATAGAATTTTATAATGTCAGAACATTTTAGTTTTGTACTTTTATGTGTACAGATTATTCGTTCTGGTGCTTCCTTTGGCATGTACCTGTAAAACAAAAATTATATGGTTGTAGTAGTATTAGAGAGCTGAAGCATCATGCACTATTTTAAAAGCGCGGAAAAGTATACCTACCTATACATACACGACTTTATCCCGTTTAATAAAATAGTGTTTTTAAGTTGTGTAATAGGTTGTAAGAATCCAAGAAAATACTTTGACTTTGCAACGTTTAATAAATTTAATATTATAATATCGGAATAGTATCGAATTAGTCACATCACTAACCTCAATTTCTTAGCCATGTTAACCTTCCATTTCTCGGGGTTTTTTGTCCTTTTACGAGCCTTGCCCGCACTTGCTGGTGTTACTGGGACCTCCATGGGTATCCAAACTCGTGTTTTAATACAAAATAATCACGTTATTTCACTAAAACCACAAGATACTAGCCAAAAACTGGACTTAATGTGCACACGAAATGTATGGCGGCGGCTATGATGAATCTTATAAATCCTGTTCTCTGATTGGCCGGTGTTGGGGCCGCCGCGTTGTGTTGACGGTACCCGGTTGTATCTTGTTTGTTATGGGAGATGAAGAGATACACGGCCGCGTAGTTAAGTTACGTTTGTTTATTGAACCACTGATTACGTTTGGTCGCCTGAGTCAGTAGGTCCGCGCGTGCCGGTATTTAGGTGACGACTAATGTATAAAATAAAGTAAACGCTGTATGAGCATTTTTGGCTCGTACATGCTCCCGAGGGACAAGGAAACGAACTCAGACAACCAAAGTTAGGTACACTACATATGTAAAGTTAAGTTAAAGTTTAAATGTAAAAGGTTACAAAAGTAGTAAAGAAAAGTTAAAGTTATGTAAAAGCGATATAAACAAAAGGTTAAGCATAAAAATACAACGTCATGAAATATTTGTTATTAGAGTTTGAAACTTGATCCAACAGCTGTTTGCGGTGGAGTCTTGTTCCTCGCCGTTCGTTCACCTACTTCGGTGTACGTAGCTATCTCCTATAGTTCTATGTCTTCTTTTATTTTAGGTGCAGGTTTATTTCCAATGCAGGTGTTGTTTCTCTTACACGCAGGCATGCATCTTCTTACTTGCCAGAACACGATAGAGACGGCGATTCCTCCCACCAGCAAAGAGCTTATCGTGTAGTTGCTAACGTCGTGAATGCTCAAGTCGTTAGGCAGGCTCTCTCGTTCCTTCTGCATGGCTATCTGCTCGTTAATAGATGCATGTTCTTTATTCAAGTTCAATTTTGGAATAACAGTTTTAGAATTGTTGAGAGTATTCCAAAAGTCGTTAGGTAAGCCCACGGTAGGTGTTGGGTCCTTCAATGAAAGAGCGTGGACTGTATAAATAATTGTAATAGCGAGAAGAATTGTCACAAATAAGAGTTCCGAACAACTAGGTACGCGCGTGGTGTCGATTGCGGCTAGAGACGAAGTGCTCGTGTCCCACCGCGCGCCTCGTCCCGCGCGCCCGCCACCCGCTCGGTGACCGGCGCAGGCGGCTCGGGCTCGAACAACAGTAGGTGTCTGTAATGACGTTCCAATATTCGGTTTGCTGCTAAGGACGTTATATGAGTATATAGTGTCCGTCTCGTGTTGCATTATACAGTCCTGATCCAATGAAATAAGTCCTGTCTTCGTTATCATTGTTGTTGTTATTTGATTCTCGAATTCCTACCATACGAATCGCACACTCGTTGATGCAGTTACATAACCATATGTTAGATCTATGTAACTTTATCCATTGGTCCGTACATTGTCTCGCTACTCCTATGCTACTACTACGTGACTCCTAGCTGTATTTGATCCTTATTGGTTGAAACGTAGCTGTTTTTGATGCCAACATCAGTTTTCAAATTGAATTCATAGGGAGTTTAGCTGCATTTGTTATAAAATGAAGATATCAAAGCGTGCGTAACTAACTAAAGCAGATGGCGCCATAGCTAACTCATTTTACGAATGTATGGCGCTTAGCTGCCTTTGATTTTATAGGCCTCAATGTAATAACAAAGTTACCTAACTGTCTGGTTGTTGGTTTTCTGGCTGTTTTTATTTTCTTCAATAACCGGAATATTAATATCGTTGAACAGACTCCTGGTTACATAGCTCTGGTTCTGAAATACAATATATATTTAAATAAATTTAGCTTTTTCCATAACAAGAAAATTAATGATTGAGTGAATGTTTGTTATTTTATGTTTGACTACAATTATGTTATAATACTTAAAATTTTTAATGTAATTTTAATTTTTTGTTATTAAATTTTTGTGTCAGACAGCAATAAGAACATTACATTTCATTCCATCACAACTCAAACTCAATCTGTTTCATTCTCACAGTACTTTATTGGCCACAGACATAGATAGGTTATTGGCAGTATATGTTCCACAACACTAGCCAAGATTTTATATATTGTGAAGCGTGTAATGAGACGGTTGCATTTAAATTTTGTGTTGCCACACTAAAACATTTTTGTAAATTTACCTACTTTGCCGCTTTTGATTTTATACGACTCATTTAATAGTATGATAGATGTAATAATAGTTTAAATTAATAGTACCCGGATGACCGAGCTTTGCTCGGTTTAGTGTTGCTTAACAACGCCATTTACTGAAGTAGCTTTAGTATTGCTACTTGCCAATAGATGTCAGGAAGAGTATATTGTAGAAGTTTATCATTGCATGAAAACACCGATAAAACGACATTTTCTAAAAATGAATCCTAGCTAGATCGATTTATCGCCCCGAAACCCCCTATATACTAAATTAAAGGTATGTACGTTTAAAGGTATTAGATCAGATAGATCAGATATATTACTTTTTGCAGTCAGTCACGATATTTAGTAAGTAAGGAATATTAGTAGTAAGAATATTATTAATGTTAAATGTTATATATTAGTATGCCTGCATGTCCGTGACTAGCTGGTTGTAATATTTTCCCTACTATAATATGTATAATAATGAGTATAAACGTGAAAGTTTGTATGGGTGCTTGTTAGTTGTTACTCTTTCACGTAAAAACTACTGAACGGATTTTCATGAAATTTAGCACTCAGATAGACCATGATTTGGAATAAGAAATAAGGTATTTAATAGAGTTGTGACAGTTTCCAAATAATACAATTTAAAATGAAAAAAATTATATAATGTAAAATGCAAAAAACCTCTTAGTTATAGTATTAAATATGCTCTCTTCCTACTGATGAAATTATTGCGTAATGGTAAAGGGATTAGAGTCACTCAGAAATTACTGATATTTTAAAGCTAATAAAACAGTATTAGATGACTTTTGAAATGTTGTCTAGAATCGGTAAAGATGTAAGACAACCTTGAATAATTTGATATTTGATTCCAATCAATATTTACCTTTCCACCATTACCGAACTTGGATCTCAGGGACTGTTTCTGATAGTTAAATATGTTGTTTAAACACTGTGCAATGTATATATTAAAAACCTAAGTGTATAAACTCATCAAAACTCGATGTATAAAAAGGTTCAAGAATTCTGGCTTCAACACTTGGTATATTTACTATAAATATAACAGCATTGTTAGTAATATTTGGCCTAGTAATTTTATCAGATGAGAAAAATACTTAGAATAATCGATCTAGGATTTGGCGACTTTCTAATGCGAAGTGTTAATATACCTACTTATATTTCGCATAGTCAAACTACAATTTCTCCCATAATGTAGTGGAGTCCCCAGTATAGATATAAGATCATTACTTTGTGTAAATAAGTGCGAATTTGGAATGTTAGATAGGTATATGGGCGTTTATGAGTTGTTCATCAAAAACGTTCAAGTTTTCTAAGTCATATAGAACTTAGCAAAATAATGTAAGAGTTTGTGTGTGATATGAGTCTTATGAGGTATAAATCAACTCTAGAAGGTAATCTTTTCTCTTTTCGAAGAACTAGAATAAGGCCGACTAGAAGAAGGCTGCCGACAAACTGGCTTACAGTTTGGCAGAACTTAATTGTTTTTTTTTGTAAGTCTTCATTGGTTAATAAATAAATAAAAAAGGCATGCACATCAGGCTATTTAAAGCACAATTATTCTTTATAATTATGTCAAGTGCACATGAATTATTTGGTAATTTTTTTTCAGCGCATTCGCCCGAAATTCATGAAATATCCCTCGAATAGTTCTAATCTATGAGTTGAATGCTTTACTTAGAACTTAATATAGGTACTATGTTTTTAGAATAGCAAATAATCTACTGTTTTGGAGGTAAGTTTAAGTGTTTAAAACGCTTTCAATAACTATCATGTTTTTATATTCTTTTGAAATATGTATGTTATTTTCCTATGTAATATAATTTTTATAGTTGCCATAAAGGTATTTTAATATGTTTTTGTATGTTTGTTAAGAAGTAAAATATTTAAACGTTGTTTACCATTACAATTTTCAGTTGATGTAAGTTTATGGAATAGGACGAAAGATTTTGTTTATTGTGTTTCTTTAAACTTGTAATGAGAATATACCTGCTAGATTGCTAGATAGATTAATTATAAATCACATTTTTAAATACAAGTTTTCGATTAAAATAAAATTCTTGATGCATATAAATATGTTTGTTTTGTTTTAACCCAACTGTTAACTAATAATCTTTATTGTATACTCAGTTTTTTAAGAATCAAGAAAACAACTAAGTATAAAAGTTAAGATTTATTAATATTATTATTTAGTAACCAAGATTTAAGCAATATCATAAAGCTATATAACAGTAATATAAAAAAATCTTTTTAAGTAAATGTTTACAAAAAATATACAACCCAGCGTATAGATAAGTCTAACTTGCCAAATGCATTCTGCATTTAAATATCCTAGTAGGTTAAAATAAAACGAACGAGTCCTCCGAAAAATAATAATATTATATCATTAAGAACATGTTTGCCATTGTGAGCATTTTGTTACTTTAGCACGGAGCAGTAACCTCAAAAACAACTCTTATTATCTTCCAATAAGGTACTGACTGCCCTATTTCAGGCTGGAAAGAATATAATAGGAACGAAATGTAGTAGTTAGTCAGAGATCAATAAAATCTACCTCCCTAAATAATCGACGGGTGCAAAGTAAAAAGAGTTATTTAACAAAACAGCTACTTTGCATATAACTTTTTTTACTTTACACCTGTCGTAATGCTTGGATTGGTGTAACATTTTAGTGGTTGCTAGGCAACTGACTTGAGAGTTATGGAAAGATAGAATATTGAGATAGCCATAAGTTGTAACATAGATTGGTAAGGATTACTATCAATATGGTCAAGTACAGTGTATATTATCCTACACTGTAAATAGTACATACAGACTAATAGACTATTTATAGTATAATATTTTTTTAATTGTAGACTATATAGAACATCTATTTTTTTTAACACTAATCGACTATTTTTATACTATATTTAGTCAACATATTATGCTTAATTATTATTATTATTGACTTAATTCTTTCCACCAGACAATTATTTTTGCACTAGTTTTGTATTAGTACTTTATGTAAACAATATGACTGCTGGAAGTCATTAATAGTTTATTTTTTAATTTTTCACTAAATTAATTAATCCAATATTATACCATTCATTAAGCAGATACCATTGACACATTGTCATTGTTTCTTATTTGATGAAAAATATTTTGAGTAAAAAGCAGCGCAAAAAAAAAATAAAAAAAAATAACCACATCATAATTACTAAATTGAACTGACCAAAACCTAACAGATCTATAAATATTATCAGCCAGGTTATTATGAAAAATATCAATGCATTTGATGGAAATTCATATTGACTACACATATAAAAACAACATACTTATTAAATCACCTCAAAAGACTTATTAAGTAGTTTTTTTTATTGTTTATTCTTTTCGTATTTTAGAACAATGTAATCAGCTGGAATGTACACTAAAGAATTCATTTAGTTGATCCAGCAGACCATATTTGAGCATATATTTCTGCAAAGTTCCCAGATCACTGTGCCCAGTAGCCGATGGGAAGCTAAGTATATCAAAGTTTTTGAATTTCATTTGTTTTGTCTTTTCATTATGATCAAAAGTTTCAGTTATTCTCAAAGCAATTTTCTGCCAATGCAATGCTTTGACCATTTTCCACCATTCCTTGCAATCTTCTTCATTGCCCTCGACACATATGACTCCTGGCTTGCCCAATAAGCAGAACCCGTTTAAATGCAGTTCCTTTGATAACTTACTGATTTCTTCAGTTTTCTTCTTTGAGTAAATATGATGTGAATATATCCAGTATCTAGAAAACTTTTCTTGTGTTTCAGAATGGTCATTAGAGCATACTTCAGGTGTCTTAACAGCATACCGGTCAGCATTATCTTGGAGCCAGAGAATTGCAGTATATATGCAAACTTCTCCATCATATTTGCTCTGAAGGTAAGCAGTTAAGTCTGTGTTTAAACTCTTCTCTTGATGCCGGTTTAATTGATTACATCTCACATACACCTCTGGAATCGTTTCTGGGTATATAGAAGGTAAATTAATGGAAATCTCAAGTTTAAGTTTTTCAACATATTGTATTATGGTATAATCCAAATGGTTTGGTGTAAATACAGACTTTTTTTCTATGAAATTCCGAATTGCATCTAACACTTCAGTGTTTGTAATTACTATTTCCCGTGGGTTGTACATTGTCTGAAATAATTCTAATTCTGATAGCTGTTTGGTAAAGCATTCAATTAGATTATCTTGGTTGAATGAATTTAATTTATCCTCGGCCATTCTGACTCCTTCGTTGAGTGAAGTAGAGTTTACCTACTTACTTGTTGAGCTTAACAGCTGCTTAAACTGACATACTGATTTCATTGATAGGAAATGGCAAAACAGCGTTGTGATTTTCTGCTATTTGTTTACTACTCATTATGGTATTCACTACGATTAAATATAAATTTGCAAGTTGAATATTAGAGGATGATTTCAAGAACTTATTCATAATATTTAGAGCGCTATCGATGTATTCAAGAACGACAAGAACCCAGCTTGATTGACTTTTGAACTTTAGTGTTTTGATTTTGATCAATTTTTGACTGACAACTGATAAGTGACAATTCAAATATGAGTGACACATCACTGACATATGACAATTCAACGGTCATTGGCATAGATATAGTTAGTTCTATATCTATGGTCATTGGCATGGATATATTACTGTCAATTACTGTACTGTGGATACCGGGTTGAGGTTGTTCTTCATAATTGTAGGGTGCCCAGCCCACACTTAGAAAAAATATGTCCTATATTGATATGGTTCTTCAAAATGTTTTCTAATATTTTATCTGGTGCTGAAAAATTATAATATTTCATTAACACATTTTATTGTAATTATGAAAACTGATTAATTGTACGGTGATAATAAAATGAAACTAATATTATTTATTACGGGTACTTTCGTTTTATTTTCAGCGCAGCGCACCTATAAATGTATTTTAACACAATCGAATAATGTATCCTGGGACTATAGATAACAATATGGACACAATAGAAAAATGTTCATCAAAATTTTGACATCATTCGTCTTCTATGTATCCAGTTAGAGTAATATATCCATGGTCATTGGCATAAATCATTGTTATACATAATATATGTACACAGACTACGTACATAATGCATAGATAAATAGTAACTATATAGGTACATTACGAAATAAACATTACATTAAATAAAACATTTTTAACTTATTTCAACCTATTTTAATGTTAGACATAATTGCCAAGTGTAGTTTTACTTCCTAAATGTGTCATATCCTTGGGATCTACCAAGAAACGCCATAGATATAGAAAACCATAGAGAGTGATAAGTGTTATCAAGTGTGACCATGGATATATTACACTATCTGGATTGCTGACCCTGTAGAGGTACCTGAAGCACAGAATAGTTCGATGACGTCATATCTTAAGGATTACTCGACCAATCACAGTCCGGATTGAGGTTGTCCTCATAATTGTAGAGTGTCCACACTTAGAAAAAATATGTTCTTTTTTGTTATGGTTCTTTAAAATGTTTTATATTGGTAATTTTTCTAGTGGTAAAAAAATATGATATTGAAATAAAACATTTTATTAAAATTTCTTCAAAATTACTGAATTTAAAATATTGCAATTGTTTTTATTGTAATTTTCGTACTGATAATTGATAACAGTACAACAGCACATTTTAAGCAACACAAACAAAAACGACGGCCACAGACGTTCACAAATCCCCGATGACCGTAATCGCCACTCTGAAAAGTTTAACTTTTTGGGACAGTGTTGCAAACTACCACACAATTACGGTACTTATAATATTCATCTTAGATATTTTTATATCATTATGAAAAATCATAATCGAATGATATATCCTGCGACTATAGATAACATGGACACAATAGAAAAATTGGTCAGGCTATGACGTCATCCGTCCTCAGGTACCTCCACAAAATTACTTCTCCAGTTAGAGTACATCCATGAGTGTGACACACTGACTGACATCATGATGACACTGACACAGCACAGCACAGCTGAGTCTGACACTTTGTTGACATGTTTACAACTTAGACTTTGCACTTGCCTGTTTGAATTAAATATATTTTATAGTTTTTTACATTATTAATATTATTATAGGATAATGTTATGAAGTTAATGCTGTGTTATTTAATAATAATTTATATAACAATTTTATTACACTAAATTTCTACACGAATAAAAATATGTACAAGCCAGCGGTTACAGTTAGACGAATTGATGTTTTGATTCGTATTTTAGGTGGCCGTAAAAGATTTTTAGTTGCTAATAACGTGAGAGCGTACTCCAGTGAAGGTAAAGTGACTATTGGAGATGTGAGCAAGGAAATTGTGAAGCCAAAACAAGTTGAATATGTACCTAGGAAATATAGTGAGTTTTTCCATGTTTTAACCAATTCCTAACCTAATACACGAATTTGTGGTTATCATAAGTCTTATTTTAATACTTTTTTATCTCTAAGATTTGATACATTTTACGTAATTTATTATGTGAAACTTAATACAATATTATTGCTGCATTAACGTTTTATAGTATTTAGAAACATTAAAGTCCATAATTTCATAATAGTTTCATCAGAAACAAATTTGTAATATTAAACAGTTGACGTACAATCTTTGCAGTGACCCTAGAGGATGGTGAGTTGAAATATTTATCTCAAAGCACATTAAGGAATTTACGATGGATGATGCAGAAGGATATTCTCGGCCAAGACATGTTTCTTTTGGGCAGGCCAGGACCTAGCAGGTATAGTACTAGTTATACACTTTGATAAATAAGAATCTGGATCATTTAATATGTATACAAAAGATACTCGAACCAGACTAATTTGTTGTGATTAGGCAATCGGATAATCAAAAATCCAGACAATCATATTATTATGTATGAAGAAAATCAGTTTTTGTGCACGACAGATTATACTTAGCATAATACAAAATAATAATTATACAAAATAATACAAAATTAAATTAGCATAATAGAATAAATTAAACTTTATAACAACAATCTATGCTTATTAAAAAACCTTATGCAACCTTAAAGGGTTAAAGTATTTGGTAATTGTCATTTGACGTGACTTATTTGATCAGGGTTTATAGTCCAGATAATCGCGAATCCATATAACTGAGGGCCAAATAATCGAGGTTCCACTGTAATTGCAGCATTTTGTAATTAAGAGACATTTTGTTATACCTGCAGTTGAAATTTTACCATAGGGTTACTTTGCATGAACACTGAATGGAACAATGATTGTTTTATTTGTTTTGATAAATGTTTTTGTAATATATATTTAATTTTCTACATTATGTTCAATGAAAAAAATTATACTTGATTTTCTTTTCAAATATCAATATATAAATACTGAAATTCTCTTTCAAATCACTTAAAATATTCAATGTGTTCCATTTCCATGGAACCCCTTATATACTCATAATTTGACCAATGAGTATCATTTGGCGTGTTACTATTTTCATTGTTATGATAATTTATGATGTAAATTATTTATTTGCAGACGAAAGGTAGCACTGCAATACTTGGAATTAACTCAGAGGGAACTAGAGTATGTGGCTCTATCGAGAGATACCACTGAGGCTGACTTGAAGCAAAGGAGAGAGATTCAGAATTCCACTGCTACATATTTTGATCAGGTTTGACTTATCACTTTGTTGTTAATCAATTCCGATAGACACAATGATTTTTGAATTGTTCCACTTTAGACTGTATTGAGATTGACTTAAAATCCCTTATTATTATTATTATTATGATAGTTTTATTTCCCATATCTATGTATAAGTACATTATATTAACAAAATACTTAGTTTAGTTTAAGGGGCCTTCTGGGTAAAAGCCTCCTCCATCGTCTTCCATTTATGTCTGTTGTTAGATATCAACATCTAAAATCTATTTTACATTATTATAATAATTGAATTGATAATTTTTAATTTTATTTTTAGAATAATAAATATAGAAACAAATGCAAAAATACTTCTTACATTAACATTTTATTTAACTTCCCCAACAGAGTGCCGTACGAGCAGCCATAGAAGGAAGAGTACTAATTATCGAGGGTATAGAAAAAGCAGAACGCAATGTGTTGCCAGTGCTCAACAATTTGTTGGAAAACAGGGAGATGCATTTAGAAGATGGACGATTTTTGATACCGGCCGGCAGATATGATAAACTGTTACAGGTTAGACACTATAATAATAAATGTAAGAGCATAAGCCCAAGTCAGATGAGCCCATTTTTGACTTGAACCTTCGTATTTGAAGAAATCTGCATCATTTTTCATCCTGTTGGTCTAGTGTTGGCTGGCAAATGGCATAGAGATTCAGCCAAGTGAAAAAAAAATCTCTGATAAAAAGTCTGTAAAATTTCCCCTCATTATTCCTGCTTCTAAGTGCAACCAAAATACGTAAAAATATATTATGATCGATTTTAGACGGAATGTGGTTGGTAGCCAGGCTGTTTATAAACTCTATCATCATGCAGGAGTACTGTTGGAATTAAATTATTGTGGTGTGTTCAGTCTAAACTGAAGTGAAGGAAGAATTTCAAATGCCTCTAATGGACCATGAAGAACCAATAAACTTTATTTACAGTGTGTCGTATGAATGTGAAGTAGGATACCTAATTGTTGTCCGAAATGTTGCCCTATCTGATTTTTACAAAATTATTAAAATTTGACATGACATCTATTCGACAAACTATACAAAAGGCCATACAGCAATTTATAAATTGTAATTGTTTCTAACCGTAGGAGCACGGTGTCGACGAAGTGTCAAGATGGCGGCTGGTTCGCGTGGACGAGAACTTCAGAGTGATCGCGCTGGGGCTGCCCGTGCCGCGGTACAGCGGACAGCCGCTCGACCCGCCACTGCGCTCGCGGTTCCAGGCACGAGATGTCGCTACCGTCGGCTTTGGGGTGAGTCGTGAGATTCTCGTGTTTGAAGTGAAACTTCTGTATTGAAGTGGTATCAAGTCGAAAATAACTAATAACAGGCATGCAATCAATTGTAATTCAAAAGTAGGGAGAGACCAGAAAACAAGAGAGTACAAAGAACTTACCAGTGACCTATAATCATGGAATTTGCAAGAAGTAATTAAATGTCCTGTAGTACAAGTAAAAGAAATAATCCAAAAAAAAACAACAAGTTTGTACGAAGACCTCGGCGGGCGAGCCCGACTCGCACTTGGCTGGTTTATCCAACGGTCAACGAGCACGAGGACTTAGTGACTGTTTTTCTTAATACAAAGTAAAATTAAATTCGAAGATATTTTATTGTGGACTGTAGTTAATGGCTATGAAATAGACTTAAATAAAAATTAGTCTCTTATTAATGTTATATTTTTATGCTGCAATTTATCTCCAATAATGCAGGAGAATAAAGACCCTTAGTTTACCACAACACTACTGAAAACCGCATCCAATTAAGCCGTTTCTGGATTAGCCGGAACAAAAAGACAAAAATTATAAAAATCATTGTTATGAGATCTATTGTGTTAGTAAATATCCCATATAATTTTTCTCTATTATATTATTTTTCTCTAATATCTTCCATGTACCTACAATACATGCATCGATCGGTTAGCTAAAATATCTATTATTATGATGAGATGATGAAGTTATTTTGAATTTATTATTTAATAAAAATAATCAAATTTAATTCTTAAGATTAATTAGTACCTATATTAGGATGAATTATCAAAGCAATTATTGTACATTTTTGCTATTAATTAATTAATATACAATTGAATATCCAGTGATCACAATCTATGATACACTTTTATGCTCACGGTCTTATATTGGAATAAGCAACGCTGACACGCGTAGTTTGGCAGACTCTTATTACACAGTCAAACACACACACACACACACACACACACACACACACACACACACACACACACACACACACACACACATAGTAAAATATACACGATGTATTTCTTTTCTGAAGCAGATGCAATTGATTTAATATACCACGATGTTTCGACCATTTACAAAAATAACGAATAGAGCTAGTTATTTTTTCGTCAAAATTTCTGTGAAAGCAAACTTTCGGTTCTGCTAGTGGTATTGGAACCAAATCTCTTGGGCAAGGCTTCCGGCATAAAAATATGCACTTGTTTCTTAGTCTTACCCGTATCGGGTATAATTTTCTTATTGATCAATTCAGCATACTGTTTCTCCACAGCATTCCTTTCCGATACTACCTTCCGTCGCGTTTCCGCGATGCTCGATCTCACGTCTTTGACCTTTCTGTTGTCCTTTTTGATTTCGGTTTGTGGCGTGCTCTTGACGTTTCGTGACTGCCGCGCGTAGTTCTCGATCGTATTCGCAGATGTTGGCACATAAAACTCGGTGCGGTCGATAACGCCACTCGTATGTACTCTCTGATCGACCGGCTTGTCCTTCACTCTCAGCTCTGTGGCCGTTTTTGATTTCGTCAAGTTCCGCCTCTGAATCTCCGGCCAGCTGTGTCTCGGCTGTGACATTCGCTCCACGTTGTCGGGAGCCAGCAAATCCACTTTGCCCGCTAGATCCAACCATTGAAGCACTCTGTCCGACAATTCGGTATTCTCTTTCACTTCCGCTCTAGCCGTTCTGTTAGTTTTGACCGCCCTCATGTTCGTTAGACTTTCAAACTTGGTACGATAGCAGTCGAATTCGTATAACGGTTGCGGGGACGCTTTTACGATTATTTCGTCATCTGATCGCTCTAATTCGGAGAGATCCAGCTTCTCTATAGTAGGAATCGTTTCAATTTGCCGTGTATCATTGTCGGTTCTGATGACGAGGTGTAGTTTTCTCAAGCAGTCTTCTAGGTCGTCGTGATGGCTGAGGCGCGATCTGGTGTTTCTGTTTCTGGTCGGTTTTGAGTTGTAACTGACCGAGGAGTGTGGTCTGCGTCGTTTTGCACTCAGCTCCAGTAGATAGGGATCGTCGTGTGTTAGGATCGCGTGTCGGAATCCGTCGACCCACACGGTTCTAATGTACATAGGGCGTTGAGACGACTGCCAGAGCGCGGGCATATTACACCACTCGCCGGCTAAACTTTAACACATCTAGACACGCGAGGGTTGCCGTTAATGTGCTGGGAAGTTTGTTTTATCTTCATAATTGATTGTTAGTTCCCGTCGCGACCTTTTGATGGTCCGATAGTGGTTCTGAAAGTAAATATAAAGTTTTATAACATAAAGGTAAGTTGAGATATATGTATGTATATTTCAATTTATGATAATCATGATTCTCTATAACTGTCTTACGCCAGGTCTTTCGTATTGGACGTGTCTGGACTGGCTACCCAATTTAATCTCCACAGTTTTCAGTCGTGGTGGTACAGTTTACCCAATGCAAAGGATCGTTAATGCTTTTAGTGTTACTGATGTCAATTGGCGAAGGTGAGCACTTACAATCAGGTGGCTCTTCGTTTCGTTAAGGTACATAAAAACCCTGAATAGTTGGTTAAATAGGTGATCGACCGATTTGTAAATAATTAGTAACCACCCTTTACTTTGGTTTTCGTATAGATCTCTATTCTCTTTGAACTCGGTCTGGTAGTTTTCGGGTTTATTCATGACAAACAGAAAACAAACAAGTTTAGAAAATAAATGGAAAAAGCAATAATACGAGCAGTCTAATTGATAAGTCGTTGAGTTGTCGCCGGTTGCGTCGTATTTTTTAGCTACGTGATTAATTGAAAGCCGAATAAGGCGTGCGTGATTCACGGCAATTATATTACGCCGGTATTCATTCATGGGGAACCGCTCAGTTGCTTACTGTATGCTAATTCTATAAAACGTCACATGTTGACTGAATATACCTTTATGAACACCCATTGGAAAGGAAAATTAAATTAATTAACAATATATACGAGTATACGGCGTAACAGAAATGGGTAGAAACAATTATGGTTAATTAGATCATATCGTAAAAACTGGCGAAGTGTGTGTGAGGATACGCACGTTGTACATTGTAAAGTTCCTAAGTTTATCGACTATTGCTGATTAAGTGCTTAATCTACCTTAGCCGTGACAGTTTTCATCATAATTTGCTACTGCCGTACATTTTTCCACATGTCCAACAAAAAAGGCTAAAGGGTAGGCCTTTAGCTGGCAGGAGGGGTGGGTGGACATTTGACTCTAACCAAAATTAGCACTTTAAGGCCGAATATTTCGAGAATAGTCCGTTTTGTGCGGAGCCCTAAAACATCGGAATTACGAGAAAAACAGCCGTTTCATACAAAACATCAATTCCTACTCTACGCAAATGTATGGAACAGTTGTTTTTTATTTTAATTCGACGTTGGTCCCATAGAGATTACTTCAGTTTGATGGTCAGATTTATCCTCCTGAGAATTAATACCCATTTTCTATCAGTAGTCGTTCAATGAAACTGCTTCGAAATATCGGCTTATAAGCGTTAGTGTACGTTTTTTAACAGCATACAACTTTCGCATTTACTTAATTTTGATAAATAAATTTCAATACTCAGATCAGTCGTTTCATACGTCAGGGAAGTACTTATAATTCCCCTTCCTCATTTAATCCCAGTGATGTTAAGGACCTTTTTGAGTCCAAATATATGACTCATGTATAAGTTAGCAGATGGACTGATTAATGATTAATGGCCATCTCTTTCATGGATGCCCATACACGTCAAACAACTTTACTGTCGACTCCAGAAGGTTGGCTTCTCCTTTAACGTTTACAGGCCCTTGCCTTGGATTCAAGAATGAGCTTGAATAAAGTTTGAGAAAACGTTGATCATAGAGTCAACTTGATGGAAATCTGTTTCGCTGGACGTACTCTTCTAATATCTAGGCAATGTAAACATGTTAATTTGAGATTTGGTATTTATTTTTGAACGCCATGTCAACAGGTAAATTTGAGATTTGCTATTTATTTTTGATGGTCATGTTAACATGTAAATTTGAGATTTGTTATTTATTTCTGATGGTCATTCAGTTTAATTAAGGCGTACTTACATGTAGTCTTCATAGATATTAGCAACAAGCCGAGATGAATTTCAAACGACACATTTTTGCAGCTCGATCTTCTCCCTTATAATTGTCTTGTACTTTCTTGAATGATCGTCTACGAATTTCCTTGAACTGTACTGTATACAAGAAACCTTCACTCTAAAATTGCAGATTTGTTTTCATTGGTAATGGAAGTCGTAAAATTTTACGAGGCAGCCGTTTCAGCGCCTATTTCTTATTATTTATCAATATTATTTTCCTGTTGATAATTCAGTAGGAAAAGGAATTGTTTGACGCGATGTTGTAAGTCTGCTGACGACCGCGCGTGTTTTGGTTCCGTGTGTGACTGGGGCTTGTGACTGGGCCGACTGGGGGTTGTTGCCGTAGCGGAGCGCTAAGGGTTTTTGTCGTCAGTTGGGTAAGGGCTCGTTTACAATGCGTGTATTTGTATAAAAGAAAAACAATTTCTAAGGCTCACAAATGTATAATTCGGTGTTACTGATGTCCACGATGATTGTTATCAAGGCTCTTTGTACATGAGTCAATTAAAAATAATATAAATACATTTAATAACTGACCCAACCATCTAGCAGACATCACCAAACATTAAGCTCGGAACGTAAAATTTTGGTGGATATTATCTGCAGATACTTATCACATACTGAAACTATTCATCATCACCAATTTTACAGATGCATTTATTATGTTTACAAAACACTTCTATGCAAATAAAATATGTAGTTTTTTTATTATTCTATCTAATACATAAATGTTAAGTTGGTTTGTGTATGCTTCAAAAACTCGAAAAGTTCTTTACCGATTGAGCTCTAATTTTAACACATTATACTATATTCTTCAAGGATCGTTTATATAGCATCAGTAACATATCTGAGACCAAAAACAGTTATTTTTTACAGTCAGCTGTGTACTAGTAGCGCCATCTACCGGAAGTGAAGGGGACACGAGCGAAGGGGCGAAGGGGACTGTATACTGTTTCATATGTACATATGTTTACATACATGTATATATGTAGGTACATATATGTATAAATATGTTACATACATGTATAAGTATATGTATGTACATATGTTCATATGTATTCTGATACATGAAACATGTTGTGAAAGAACGTCGTTTAACCAAAACTTGATAAAACTTTTAGAATTGAATAAAATAAAATTAAAATAATGTATAACTTACCTACCAAGTGTGAACGAAGCGTTGTTTTTAAAGTTTCCCCGGTGTGCGGCGGTTGAATTACAACATGCAACCCCCTGTGTATTTGCATACTTTGCTTGTCGCAAAAAGAAGGCAATTATTAGTTTGTTACTTCTATTTAGGAGTCCTTACCATAGTAGACCTAGGCGGAACAATGTGCTATCATCTGCGAGTTGATCCGTCTTACTTGTGTATCTATCCATCAGTCCTTGGACGTCCATTGCTGGACATAGGTCTCCCCTAACTTGCGCCTCTCTGACCGTTCCTGAGCCTTCCGAATCCAGCGGATATCCGTCTTCTTCAGGTCGTTAGTCCACCTTGACGGAGGACGTACTTATTTTACCGACACCTGGGCTCCATTCGAAGACCTTTGTTCTCCAACGATTATCGGTACATCGTGCCTATAGAAGCGTATAGCGTATATAAGCGTAAGCATATAGTCTCAAGAAATTTATTTGACCTAATGACCAAAGTTCACTGTGATTATTTTCGACCAACTTGCATGAATTCCGATCAATGCTAACTGTTGGCACTGTCTTCCTAATTTCTATGAAATAGTAAATGTGTTGAAGAACCCTCATGCTATTTGTCTTTCTCACACTTGACTTATTCGTGTACAGGTGTTTGTCGCTTTTCACTGTTAATTGTATTGCGTTGCTTCGCCAATTTCGCCTGCTTCATAACAATTCAACAAAACTTTTGGTGCGATGCCTCCGATTCGTTTTATTCGTTCAGGTGAACTTTGTTTTTTTTTAATAATAAAAAAACGTGGTTAGGTAATTTTGGCCGGAGTCAGGAAATTCCATGAAAATATTTACAACTACATAGTTGACATGACATATATTATCTTGTAAATATTTCAATTGAGTTACTTTTCCTTTAGAAAGTAATCATGTTCATCGCATGTAATAACTTTTATGATTACTAATGACGGTATCACAATAGGGTACTTTCGTTAGTGAAAAATAAATTATTAAATTTGATAAAAATTAAAATTTATGTAGAAATATACTTAAATATTTTGATTTTGAGTCGTAAAAGCACATTCGTATTTTATTATATTAAAATTAAAAGTCGTAATTTTCAATCTTTATATCACGTGACCTAAAACACGAGCCGCCATGGTGTGACGTCATACAGGCAACAAGAAACTGTCAGCATAGTGTTAAAGTACTCTGTGACTGTCAGTTCAGTCTAAACAGCTATACTACGTGTGCCGGTCGTACATACACGATTGTTGTTTTTACCACTATTACGTCACCAAAATGATGACAGCGTTTTCGCGGGAATAAAAAAGGTTTAAAATTTAATTTAATTTTTTGGCAAGAAAGCGTGTTCATTTTGCCGAAATATATTTTTTTGTGGCTTTTTATTAGGAAAATCAATATTTTGAAGTACTTTTTCAAACATAGTAGAATACCCTATTACAACGTCTTCCAAGTCAAGCACTAGCTACATTCCTTAATTTATTTTTATACATTTAGTAATTATTATTTATTATTTATTTATAATCTTTATTATAAAACCTACAAGCTAGGCTTACAAAGGGCGGACTTAATGCCATGGGGCATTCTCTCCCAGTCAACCCATGGTGTAGGTGAGAAGGTGTGGTAGGCGGTAACAATAATAAATTGGACGGGAAAATAAACTGTAATAATATAATAATAATAGCAAAATGTATACATACATAATTATAAATTACATATTTCAATACTTATCTTAATAATAATACAATAGCAATTGTCCATCACAATGAATAAATTTTGCTATGCTGGCATCTTTAACCATCTTTTTACGGCAGCCAAACTACTGATTCCCTAGCGATCTTCGTCAGGTAAAAGCTTATCACATTAAACATTTTTGGCTGCGCTGCGACGGCATTTCAATATCTTTAAAAATTAGGTTGACGGCTGTTAGTATTCCACATCAGCAACTCAACTTATCTTTGTGTAAAAATCATTTTTGAACTACCACAAATATTTATTAACAAACGGGTGAAATGCTACCCTATCACAATGCGAGTACGACGATTGCAATACTTGCAAGTACCATTAAACTGAATGGTACAAAGTCTAGCGATCTCAAACAGGGTCTGCCATGCCAGGGTTTCGTCTGTTGTTCAGCGTGATGCAACACAAGTAAGGGAAGAGTTCCCGGATGACCGAGCTTTGCTCGGTTTAGTGTTGCTTAACAACGCCATCTACTTAAGTAGCTTTAGTGTTGCTACTCGCCAATAGATGTCAGGAAGAGTCTATTGTAGCAGTTTTTCATTGCCTGAAAACACGGATAAAACGACATTTTCTAAAATCGAATCCTAGCTAGATCGATTTATCGCCCCCGAAACCTCTTGCATACTAAATTTCATGAAAATCGTTGGAGCCGTTTCTAAGATTCAGAAAAAAATATGTAAAAGATTTTCTCGTTTAAAGGTATTAGATTAGATGAATGGAACCACATCTATACTTAATATCAAACACAGTAAACATACAACCATGCAAAATAGCTACGTAATCAATTCCGTCTTAATTTCGGAACAAAGATGTTATCAGCACCGCTATTAGGGTATTAAGTCTGGCAACTATTCATTTGTTCGCATTAAACTTAAGTTATTTGCCGTGCGAAATAACAGTTTGGGGGATTCGTTCGGGGAATAGCCAGCTTTACAACTATGATCTACGAATACATTAACTAACATTAATTGACGTAGTAAAGCAGTTACAACAACGATAGGAGAATCCGTTATCCATGGCTTAGTTGGTGGTGACGCTGTCTGCGAAACGAAATGTCCCGGGTTCAATCAGTTTGTCTCCAGTGTTAACACTGTTTTTTTTACGTGTTTCGGTCGCATTGTCGGCTGTTGCTTTTAAACAATCTCATGCCAAAGTACGCCATAGGAAATTTTTTTACGTATTGACCTTTGGAGGCATATGGAGCAGTGTTGAATATGAAAAAATTGTTTCTTTCAATGTTTAGAATATATGCGCCTTTGTTCTGAGTTGCAGTGTGACTGAACTGCAGCAGGCATTCAATTCCAGGAAGAGTTCCATGTGGATATAAAGGAATGTCCTTATTTTCAAACACAAACCCTTAAATCTTTAACACCATTACTACTTGGGTATTCTGCATACTACCTGAATATTTCAAGAGCTCTGAAATAGGTCTTTTACAAATACTTGGTTTATTCAAATGAGAGATTTTTATCAGGTATACTCGTTCTGGTGCCTTTTCCACACTTCATCCAGTTTTCTATGCCATTGGGCTATCTATATAAATAAAAATACAACTCTGATAGAGACATTCCTTACTTTTAAGGAAGTTATCAATTTGGTTGTATTTTCATGTTTAATACCTCAGAACTCCGTCATTAATCAACTGATTTAAAAATATGTTTGAAAGGATATATTATAATATATACTTCCGAATCGGTTCCCTATTTGTCAAAAGTCACATCTGATGATGATTATGATGACGGGGTCCATGAGGAATTTAGCAAACTCCTCAACTATAGGTAGGAAAAATTGGCTATTGTGATGTCCTTGGCGTCATGTGTGATTGAATGGGTGAAACTAGCGGGCTATAAGGTGGGGTTCCATTTCAATTGTATTAATCTATATCCTAATCTTTAACTGTATCTTGCTGAATTGAGATGAAAACTTAGAAACGATTATATTTGACATATCTACAGTACTGAAACTCGGTCGTTTTGTCTCCAAAATGTGAAAAACTTTTTACTTTTTTGTATGTGAGTAAAACATTTTGCTGTAAAGGAGAATGTAGAAGCGCCTTCAAACGTGACCTTACCTATGCTTAGCTTTATGTGTTTCTGCCAAATAAAACTAAAAGGTTTAGTGCTAGAAGGCTCTTTATGTAGTGTATCTAAAACTCCGTTCAAATGTTAGTAATTTCTGGATGTTTTTTAAAATTTTGTATCGAATCTTGAGTACCTAGTGAATACCGAGGTTCATTATTGAAATCGTTTGAAAGATTTGATTTTTTGTTTGCATTGAATAGGCTCCGAAACTACTGAACCGATTTGAAAAATTCTTTCACTGTTGGGAAGCTACACTGTCCCCGGGTGACATAGGCTATATTATATACATATATTTTTTACTATTCTCGAAGCGAAGCGAGGCGTTTTCCTAGTTAAAAATAAATAGAGAGACAAATCTCACAACGCCCAATACGCATCCCCAGAAACCCAACATAATAGGAAAATGCGGCACGATTTCCTACTTGCAAAAGAGAAGCAAATTGCAACATTCAACTGTTACTCTGAACGAAACAATTTTAAACGGTTGTAGGTAATAAGTCGTCTGAATTAATATCGGGGTGGTTGCGGACAAATTGTTTCCGTAAGCTAATGGGGTGATTGCATGCTAACACCTGCAGCTTGTAGGCTTTTAATAACACTCCTTCATCGAGCGAAACGTCTCTGTACTAGGGCTGGCAACTTCTACTCGTACAATATTTTTTTATTTATTGCTTTTTATTAAGGCGACAATTACAGGCCCATAATATGTAAGTAAAACTTATAAACTAGGGGTTAGTAACATGACAATAATACAATATACAATAATCTAAAAACAAAATAAATTACAATAAAATAAATGTTTATCTATATAATATAATAAATATATGTTTATCTAATAAATTATTAATTAATGCTTATTATTACTCCTCTCCTTTCTTTTACATCTACGTTCTTCTAACCTCAGCTTGTATGGTTTTTTAAATCTTCATTTATTTATAGAGGTGTTATTATTATTATTATTTATTTCTTTATGTATAGAGGGACTATTGATTACTATTTGGCCCTCGTAAGGCTATTATTCTTATCTAGGATACATTTGAAAACTATAACTGGATCAGTGTCACCTCTTCTGAACCAGGAGTGGCCAGGTTGTAAGGTAGAAATCACTGTTACAGCGATCTTCTTCTCAATCATTTCGCTCTTGACAGATCGGTTGTGGTCGTCATGTAGTCGCTTCACTACAGATTCTCCTCGCGATATCTCGCCATTTCGCTCGGTTGGTAGTTATTTTGGCGCACTCATGCAATGGGCCGCCCACAGCAGATTTTACTTGGTCGGTCCATCGCATGGGCGATCTACCGTGTGGCCTGGTATCCTCTACTTTGCCTTGCACCACCAGACGCTCAATGGAGTCATTGCTGTCGCTGTTATAGCGATAAGACCGCCTATTATTTATTTATTATTTATTTATAAGCTTTATTGCAAAACCTACAAGCTAGGCTTACAAAGGGCGGACTTAATGCCATGGGGCATTCTCTCCCAGTCAACCCATGGTGTAGGTGAGAAGGTGTGGTAGGCGGTAACAATAATTATTGAACGGGATAATATGCTGTATTAATACATAATAAAAACAATGATAAAATGTATACAAAATTATAAATTAATTATTTCAATACTTATCCTTTCCTTTCTTATCCTTTTCTTCCTATTGTATGTGATGAGAAAAGAAATTGTATTGTTTTGCACGTTCCGTTATGATATATACCTCTATAATTTTTGGAGACATTATTTTGTAACATTAACCGAAAATTCTTTATAGGAAATAGTCGAAACCTATCATCAACTATAATAATAGTCCTGTGAAACAAAGGCGACACGAAAAACCATATTTTACGAGGCGGTTGTGCGTTGTGACGCTACTCGCGTGTCTCTGCCATGAGTTTGAGAACCGCTGTTATGTATGTCTTGTTTGTTTTACACCGCAGACGGTATGGTGGTATTTATTGCGTAACGTCAATGTTGTCTGCAGCGCCCGACATCGATCTACTAGATTTATGGGTCTATAAACATATGAGCATATTTTTAGACGTAAGGCCTATCTTTTTGGAGCATAACGATTTACGCAATGTCGTAGTGAGATAAGTACGATGGTTATACATTGTACCTACATTGCAGAGTACATGTATAATCAATTGCAGAGTACGGGTTTGAGTCCCGTATGTATTTTTTTGAATGCATCTATCTTTCGTTCAGCTCAAGTCTTTCCTGGCCATACAAATTTCAGAATAAATATAAAAATTGTGACAGTTAAAAAGTAAAATATTCTGTTGATTTATTTTTAAAATCATAGTCTTGCATAGTACGCGGTCATTAATAATGTTCTAAAACGGGTACCGCTGAGAACTACATAAATCTTAGACTTTACAAGTTGGTATCGCGTCGCGTGACGGTGTCGCTTCTTGCCCTACGCGTAATTGCTGTAGCAGCATTAATTCAGGACGATAAATTGTCCAAAATTTGAAGGTTCTGCCTTAAAGGTTTACAGCTTTAATTCACCGACGAATTAACATTTAAATTCGCGAGTCCGTACTATTTACTGGAAATAGATAAATTACGTTTTATGACTAGGTTTAATGATAGCAATTTGTTTTGATAAATTCGGCTACTATCAAAATTTTAAATCGTACTGCGTAGATCACGCAGTTGTTTTAAAAATTTATTCTAGTTCAATCAATGTAAACTGACAATTATTATCATCACTAATGCAAGTTTAACTGTCTTTCTTACCTTTATATTTTCTTACTTCTGAAATTAGGGCTCAGAATAATTTACAAGACATAATAAATGAAACTAAAAAATCTATACAGGACACCAAACATACAAATACAGTACAAATTATCTTTATTGTACACATAAAATTACAAATGAAAACAGATACATTTAAACACGAACGTACAATTGGCGGCATAATACGTAATGGGCGAATCTGACCTAAAAATAGGATACCCAAAAATAAAAATTATGTTAAGCTACTATTATTGTCCACAACAAGTGGTGCTGGAAAGTTGTCATTTACTTAATCTATTGCCTTCTTAGGTCTCATTTGAATCGCAGGATAATAACTTACATATCGTTGAGACTAATATCATCTGTTTATTTCAGGAGCACTTGAACACATTGAAGGACGATGCTCCTCAGGTGGACCCAGTCAAGTTGGAGCAACTGCTATCGGCAGCGTACGCTCTCATCAGCCCTGAGCTGCAGCAGATCAGCTTGCCCGACTTCCCTGTAGATAATCTTCACGCGGCTGCATTGATTTTGGTAAGTTGTTAGCGATAAAAGATGGCGCTAGGTGAGAGCATGAATCATGTTATCGAATCATCATGTTATTATGCTTTCTGTCATTTTTATTATCTTGATTCGAGGAACTTCGGTTGAGGATTATTTTTAGGATGTAAGATATATAAAACTGAATGTCGCGGGAGAGTGTAGTTTTTCTGCTCATAAAGTTTTTTTAATGTCGCTAGCCATTATACGAACTGACAATCCACCTGATGGTAAGTGGTCACAGCGACATGAACATGAGCAACACCAAAGGCATCAACGATGCGTTACCGACCTAGAAAGAAGAAAGAGAAAGAAATAACGAGCGGGCTGGAATTAATAAAATAAAAAAAATAAATAAACGTTTATTTCAGATTCTTTACATCCTTACCGATACAGATTAATTACTACATAATAATGATAATTATGATCCTTATGTGAGGTTTCACCGCAAATCCGGTCGTCTTTTGAATATGTGCTTTCAGTTACCGGATTTTAATGTTCATTAAGTATGATTGAATGTTGTTACCTGATTATAATTTTTTTATTCTTGTGCTGTACAAATCACATATTAGGAGTGTACAGTGGTGAAAATCTCCGATAGAACTTGTTCTAACAAACTTTGAAGGTCATTTAGTCGGTCGTAAGATATCGTTAGCTTCTGTGTCATGTATCGTTGACGTGCGTGATCAAGTCGACCCTGATGCCGCCACTGTCTGGTTCCGGTGGCTTACCGGCTTCACGCGAACCTATCATCAGATATCATTCAAGGTCAAGGTGTCCTGGACACGTTTGCGGTGGTTCAAATTGCAAAACATTTCTTATTAATTCAGTCGACATTAGAGTAGCTTAGTAAAACATCAGGGCTTACTGTTACTGTCAAATTACTTCCATTTAGTGTGCTGATTTTATAAGCGAGCAGAGATCGGTCACGCCCAGTTGCTATCCTTTTTAAAAGTAACGACAGTGTAAAATATTATGATTGTATATTATATAAATGAACTGGAAATAAAAGAATTGAATCTGTGATTTGAAATACATATATAATTTTGTACGTGACGTTTTTGTATGTAAGCCACACGGGACTATTTAGCCTTTTATTATGCGGCGTTATAATATTAATGTTATCATTCTTATTGCAGGAAAGGAACCCTGAGCTACCTATCCACAATCTGCTATACCTCCTCTATCCATATAACAGCTTTTTGTCTAAAGATCACATTAAGAACGTTGAAGGTGTTCTGCACAACCTTAGCATAGACACGAAGCCTACATGCAATATATCCTTAAACGGAATTCAACGCACGGGAGATCAGTCCTTAGTCAGTATGAATATCAATGCCATGAAGTCCCAGTTTCCCGTGCCGCACGGAGACAGGCTTAAGAATAGAGAAGAAAGGGGCATAGTGAAAACAGACTACCAGACTCAGTTGCTGAATGAACTGCTATTGAGTCACAGTGTTGGGGATTTCTGTGTTATTGGTGAGTTTATATCATCGTCTTTATGAAATGATAAAGTTCATATTATAATATTATTATTAAATTGCTATTTATTGCTATATATAAAACATATTTCCTTTAACAACATTCAAAATGAATGTCATAATCAATAAAGAATATAGTAATTTAGTGCGTGTCACTTGTAGACTTGCTCTTAATACGTTGAATCTAATAAATACCATTCGACTTATCGAGGCGTTACATTATACAATTGCCAAACAAAACTAACTACTGAATGGTGAATTTCCACGCCTCCGCTAGATACGTACTTTTTACTAAATACATACTTACTTGTTTCCCACTCCAGGCCCCAAAGGCTGCGGTAAGAGCCTTTTAATCACGCAACTAGCGTCCCTGTTACACTACACGATAGAGCCGATAGTCCTGTATCAAGACATGACTGCTCGAGACCTGGTGCAGCAGCGTACCACACTTGATAACGGCGACACCGTGTGGCGGAACTCGGCGCTAGTGGACGCCGCGTTGAAAGGACGCATGGCCGTCTTGGATGGCTTGCATCGGATACATGCTAGCACCTTGGCTGTGTTGCATCGGTGAGTGATTGCCTGTTTTGAACCGGTTTGGCTGTTTCATACCTGTAAGTTATAATAATAATATTCATTACTAGTGGATACTCGACGTGTACTGCTACCCAAAAAAATGTATAGAAAAAATATAGAAATACCATCTTCGCATTATTGCCTTTCAAATATGCCTTTAAAAAATGGTGTCACCATTTTGGGGCATATAGGACATCGGCATATAGATATACATCCGTACAAAGATTTTTTGTATTTTATATTATACTATAGATTTATTTAACATAATTTACAATGTACAAAAGGTGGTAATGCTAATTAGTAAGTTTATAAATAAAGTAGTGGATGCGTTTCGACATTAGAATGTATTGCTTATGTTCGAACATTTCTGAGGTTATTTTGTCAAAGTATGTACGTACAGTGAGCAAAATAGTTAGGTATGCAGGGCATGATATAAAAACGTCCATAATTTTTATTAGTGCAGAGTGTTTGTGTTATTATCAATGTTAAAATCTCCTTATATACAAGGTACATTACATATAACACAAGCATTATGTAATATTGTATTAAACAATACAGAACGTTTTTGTATATTATCCTGCATACCTAACTCTTTTGCTGACTGTACATATACAATATATATTTAGTGTTTAGTTTACTTGGTTATTCGGTTTAGTTTAGTTGGTTGACTTCTGATACTTATAATGAAACAATATATAGGGAATAGGAAGCTTATTTAATAAGTAAAATGGCGCGTGATATAAAACATTGTATATGGAGTAACAAAATACACAATCGTTGTAAATCGTGGTGTAAAAGTCAATTGAGAAATTATTCTGTCACATTAAATAGACAGTTTTGTGTTCTTTATTTGAAGCTGGCTGCTTTCTTAATTCATCAACTTAACATAACCCCGATCTCCCCTCCAGATTAGTCCACGACCGCGAGTTACAACTCCACGATGGGTCGCGGTTACTACGTCACGATCGATACGACGAGTTACTAGCTACGGGACTGACGCAGCAGCAGCTAGAGGACAGCGGGGTCAGGAGGATACATCCCGCGTTCAGGTGGGGATATAGTAGCGGGACTTATAGAGGGCGAGTTTTGTCGTCAATAGAAGTTTGGTTGTGCTTGTGTAGTGTGCTTCATAGGGAGAAGGGCAGAGGAAGTTGAAAAGATACACGGCTTTGGTGGAGAAACTTCAGTGTTACTGAGTTATTGACTGAGACTGTCTCACGTCCTAACTCAGTCTCTAACGGTTACTTAAATCGCTCCTTAGTACATAATTTGTATGGTGATTCTTTACTAAGGAGCGATTAAAGTAACCGTTAGTGACTCTGAGTTGGGGCGTCAGACTCTCAGTCTCGGTCGATAACTTAAGTTTGACGTGAGAGCAAGAATAAGACAAGCAAGAATAAGAGTGAATTTTAGCAGATTCTGGGTGCATGGGATTTTCAGTTTCATACACTAAACGGATAGACGGGTAGACTTCCACATTAACATGAAAGACTCAAGTGTAAAAAATAATGTCTGTGTGTAAAAATTTCTTCACAATCTTATCGTTTGTCAAAGCAGGTGACAATTAAATTACCGCAAGTGATACACCAATCATAATGCTGCCTATTTTCTATTGAATAGTGCCTGTACTCATGCTGTACTTACCAATTAATTCATAAAATTTCAGAATAGTGGCCCTAGCAGAACCACCCAACATAGGTCGCGGGCAGCATTGGCTATCGCCAGAAATATTAAGCCTCTTCATATTCCACGAGATGAGGAATTTGAGCCAGGAAGAGGAGATTTTCATTATTAAATCGCTGGTAGGTAATATCTATATCATACCTTAAAGTAGTACCTTAAGATTTTGTTACAATATTTAATAGACAAAGTTAAAAATATTTTATAAACATTAAATTTCTTTTTCAGTATGGTGAAATATCTGATCCTCTCCATTCTATAATCAACTTGGCAGATAAACTTCGCAAATCTAGCGATAGCACTCTCAAGAACCTATCTTCGTCGTTGTCCACACGGCAGCTACTGAGGATAGCCAATCGCATGTCCAAATATCCCACCGACTCGGCCTATGAAACCGTTCAAAGGACATTCTTAGCCAAATTCCTACCCAGTTTAGCTAGAAAAGCGCTAGATGGTGCTGCGCAGAGGATAGGAATAGACGCACCAGCGAAATTCGGCTTATTCGGGAAGACGACTGCCAAAAAAATCGCCTGTTCTGTAAACAATGACGTCCTAACCATAGGTAATACGAGCACGAAGATCTTCAAGACAAACGCTTTAACCAAAGTCCCAGATATCTTATTCTACGACGTCCCTCAACACATAGAGCTTCTAGAGTGGTTGCTACAAGATTTTCTTCTAGGGAACCATCTCCTGCTAGTCGGGAACCAGGGGGTAGGGAAGAACAAAATAGCTGATAGACTTCTTCAGCTCCTGAACAAGCCGAGGGAGTACATTCAGTTGCACCGAGACACGACTGTCCAGTCTTTGACCGTCCAACCGACTGTGCGCGATGGAGTGGTCATATACGAAGACTCACCTCTAGTCAAAGCTGTCAAGTACGGTCACGTTTTGGTAGTCGATGAAGCAGATAAAGCCCCTACCCACGTGACGTGTATATTAAAGACGTTAGTGGAGAATGGGGAGATGATATTGAGTGACGGGAGAAGGATAGTGCCTAAGGATATGCTAGATAGTTCCGGGGGAGACGTAGCTAGTTTCATCCCAGTGCATGACGACTTCAGGATGATCGTGTTGGCCAATAGACCCGGCTTTCCGTTTTTGGGCAACGACTTCTTTGCTAGTTTGGGTAAGTAAAACTGTATAAATATGTTATTACAGTCTTTCCGTAAAGCCTGGCTGGCTGTTGCTATCATCCTTTTGCTCTAGTCAGCCACGAAAGGACTCGTGTTGAAATAATAAAATAATGATAATAATATTAATATTTACTTGGCTACGGCCTGTAAATATAGTAGAACCCTCTCAAAAGCTGAAAAAAATCTCTTTCCGGAAATAATAATAATAACTACAGAAAGAAATAAAAAAGTCACAACTTCAACATTCAGAGTTTTACATAAGCAAATAGGTTTATATAGAAAGGTCTCTAGCAAAGTTGCGTAAGTCTGCGTAAGCAATGACGTAATAATTTTTTTTTCTTTACGCGGCGAACTGTAATCACTCGTCCGAACTGCGACACAATAAAGGTCGTACTGAAAATCAGTAGCCGTGGCTCACCGCGGCATATGCTGAGTGCGTACCTTTTTTGTTGAGCAGTGCTGCAGCAGATTATGTCGATTTTATAACTTATAATATTTTACAAATGATTTCTTTAGTGTAAATTTTATAACTTGTTGCAGTGCTTAGTAAAATAAATAATTTCTTTCTTTCTTTCTTTCTAATATTAAAACAATATTCCCAGGCGACCTATTCTCCTGCCACGCGGTCGACAACCCGTCAATAGAGTCGGAACTGGAGCTCCTGCGGGCGTACGGGCCGGACGTGCCCGCTGACGTCACGCAGCGACTCGTCAAGGCGTTCGCGACGTTACGAGACATGGCTGACCAGGGACAGCTCACGTACCCCTACTCCACGCGAGAGCTTGTTAATATTGTCAAGCATTTGCAGGTGAATAATGATGCTACGAATAATCTTATCTGATATAATTGTATGGACTCATAAGTAGTCAAGGTCTACGTAAATTCGTAAACAAATAAAAAATGGTTGTCTATAAAATCGGTTTACGGACGGTAGTTTAACGTGACAACGTCATGACAAAACATTGATGAAGTAGTGCTCGAATATAATATTATCCCTGGAAATTAACTTATAATTAGAAACTTTTATCTTTATACTACAACGCCATCTAGAACTCCTGAACTAAACTATTTTTTTAGCAAGTTCCTTTCTGACTTAATTTTGTATATAGTTTTGTTCATAGATGGCGCTTTCTCCATTGTTCGCCCGCTCGCGGAACGCGACAGATGAGTCATGCCTTTTCGTGCGTGCATCCCGCATCGTTTTAATAGACGTTATCACGTCAAAATCTAATTCGATAAAGATTGGGATTGTAGTCAAGTATTAAGTTATGAGATATTCAAAAATACAACTATTATTGCTACATTTTACCGTCAAATTGCACCTCGTGGGTTTACATGCTCGAGCACTCAATTATGTCTTTTTTACACTTGGCGTTGATGTTTGGAGTGCAGACCAAATTTGTTGAATTTCAAATAGTCTCAATATTAAACAGTTAGTTGTTTTTACTTTGCTTAATAGCATATCCAGAGATTATGGATAGACTATTCAAAACGGCCAACAACCCTACTAATAAGTATAGTTCACGGGTTGATTTACATACATGAAACTTCCAGAAATACAATGATATTATAAGTAAAAAGAGGAGATATGTCACTAGCGCACCGAAGATGAAGATCGTAAGAGCAGTCAATTGACCTCGTCTGCTCGTAGTCGCTCTGTCAATACAAGACGATAGGCACAGTGTGCTTGAGATTTGACATAGAACGTTAAAATGCCTTCGTGTATTATTGTAGTGTGATTGATGTAGTGAAACAAAAGATAAACGTGTGTGTGTTGTAGCTCTTTTCGGAACAGATTTTTTGGTTGATTTGTAAGGGCATGACGTGTATTTATTTATTTATTTAATCTTTATTGAACCAAAGAAAAGTGGTACAATAGGCGGACTTAATGCTAAGTAGCATTCTCTAACAGTCAACCTTCAGCAAATAGTGTATAATGTAGCGTGCGTAGCGTGTGTGTGTATGTGTGTAGTGTAGTGTGTGTGTGTATAGTATATCTATAGTATTTAAATATCATTGCAGAAATACCCCAACGAGGACCTAGCGAGTGCGATCGGCAACGTGTTCGACTTCGATCGCTACAGCCGCGACACGGCGGACGCGTTGCTTGAAGTACTGCACGCGAGCGGACTGCCCACTGCCGGCGTGCTGGCGGGCAGGGCGGAGGAGGCCATGAAGAGAATACAGATGACCATTGACAGGAAGAGCGGGTATAGTGTTATGTTATAGTACATTTATATGTGTGGAATTGGTGAGATGAGTAATGAGATGTGTTTCGTTGGTTTATTAGTTGGTAGGATGGTTGGTTTATTAGTTGGTAGGATAGTTGGTTGGCTAGTTGATTGGTTAGTTGGATGGTTGGATGGAGAAGGCCTTGAAGAGGATACAGATGACTATTGACAGGAAGAGCGGGTATAGTGAGCTACGTTATAGTTCGTTTGCAAGTCGAGTGGCGAGGCGAGGGACGACGCGTTTGTAAGCGATGCGCTCGCGGTTAAGTCCGGTTTATACGTATTAAGTACATAAGTAGATACTTAACTAAATTTTAACTCAATTATAATTCAATAATTTTTAGTGCCCGTCCAAACGTAATAATATAGTAAAGCTCTTTAGTTCATACAATTATTCACAACCTACTTAATTAATTAAGCATTTTACTAAATTTTAACTAAAAAGTGCCTGTCTAAACGTGTAAAGTGATAAGCCTCGCCCACCTACTTAACAGAAAATAAGCCTCGCCCACCTACTTAACAGAAAATAGAAAAGTTTCTAAATTACTTCTTTACTTGCGTACTAAATTTTAACTACTAAATTGTTCGTTTACACGTATCAACGTATTTAAAATTTAGTTATGTATAATACTTAACTACTTAATACGTGTAAACCGAACTTTAGTATTATGGCTTTTTTCGCCGCTTGCAAGGCTCTTTTTAGGCGGTGTCGTAGGGCACCAGTCAAAGAGGGTTGCGGGAGACGCACGCGCGGTGTTTACACTCGCTCACTACTGCAGTTCTCGGTACGAGCCGCGAATGTAAATGAGTAATAAGAGTTTCCCTCATCAATATTTTATTACTATGACAGCGAATGGAACTCTTGCATGAAACGTACCTTAACATTAAAAGTAGTCTCCTAGACACAGACATAGATAGTAAATACATGTCTGTGCTCCTAGACGTAGAAATATCAACTTAATCATTATTGAAAATTTGAGAAATATATAAATGTGGACACCTATACGTGTAATATTTTTTTTATATTTCATTGATTAAGAATTTGAAATCGATTAAAAATTTTTAGCTTAGCTTCTTTCAAGACCTTTAAAATATTTCAGTCTAGACACGTCCTCCCCGAAGCACGGTAAAGAAGACCCGGACAACAAGCCTCACGTGGGCGGCAACACGTGGGCGGGGGGGACGGGCGGCCGCGACACCGCTGGCCTGGGGGGGAAGGGGGGGCCCTATCGGCTGGATAAGGGGCATGATGTGCATCAGGTAAGGTTTAGTATTAGAATACGCGGAGTAGGCCGAAAGCCATGTCTTACAGTAACATTGAGTCATTAGTAACTAGCTGAGCCTCGCGGTTTCATCAAAAAATAAAATAATATTGACGACCCGTGTGGCGCAATGGTTACCATGCTGGATCGCCTCGCCAAGGGTCCTGGGTTCGATTCCCAGCGAGGCAGAAATTTGAATGATGAGTTTGAATTTCTGTTCTCGGTCTGGGTGTTAATGTCCTTGTCTTGTGTGTTGTCCATTAGGGTGGAGTGAAAAATTTTATTTTCGAATTTTGAATTCCCTGTATTAACAATCGATGACTTGACGATACATTGTAACGTACGCGAAATACTATCAAATTCTAACATTATCTTGAGGTGGCGCACTAACCCCAGACTTTTGCAAAGAAGTTATTTTTTGTCAGATATTGCATGTAGGCAAGCACCGCTTGTTATCTAGTTTAACATCAAAAACACTCCGCCCACCCACGTTCCCTTAATACCAAGCGTTGCTATGGATAAATAGATGCTGAAAAACATAAAATTTTATTATTTACTCGTCATCTTCAGGTGGCGCTGGACACTTGTAATATGGAACAGGACTAACATTTTCAAAATATTTAATTAAGTAAAAGAAATATATTTATCCATTTTACCTTTATTATTTGAATTAAACTACAAATAATTAAAATATTAAAACACGTTTTGCAGCCTGTGTGTGACAAAGAAACCTTTCAATGCAAATATTTATATTTTCACTCATAACTTTGTCCCATTTTATATATTAATTTTTCTTTCACTATATTTTGAAATTAATGGTGACTCAATTTTTTTTTGTTATCCAGTCTATGAAGTCATGATAGTAGTTTGCTTCAAAGTTCAATTTCAAAACTATTCTCTCACTTTCTTTGTCTTTGTAGTGTTTTGCTTTTTAAGTATTCGTCCAAGTGCTAATTCTTTAATATGTCGCCTATCGTCTTGCAGCATAGCCAATGAAATATTTTCGGAATGCGCAAAGAAATAGTTCCACTGCATTATTCGAAATGCAATTGTTTTCAGGTCATCTTTCAAATAAGAGCATCTTTTTATCATAGGATGCAAGACGCAAGGCAACATATTAAAGAATTAGCACTTACACGAATACTTAAAGCGCGAAAAACTACAAAGGCAAAGAAAGTAAGAGAGTTTTTAGTTCCGAAATTGAATTTTGAAGCAAACTACTATTATGACTTGATAGACTGGACAACAGAAAAAAATATTCAAGCTGCCATTTCCTTCATAATATAGTAACAGTAAAATATGGGACAAAATTATGTGTGAAAATATAAATATATGCATTGAAAGGTTTTCTTGTAACACATAGGCTATGGAAGAGAGCCATAAGACTGCTTACTAATGCAAGTTTGGCTGCTTGTGGAACTGCAGCACGTGATGGATACATCCAAGCAAGAATAAAATCTAGACAACAAATGCCAAAATTTAACACAAAATCTCAGTTTTTCTCCGAAGTTAAACAAGCTACCCAACATGCAGATGATAATATGACTGAGGGCTTAAATAATAAAAACGTGTTTTAATCTTTTCATTTTTTGTAACTTAATTCAAATAATAAAGGTAAAACGGATAAATATATTTCTTTTATTTAATTAAATATTTTGAAAATATCAGTCCTGTTCCATATTACAAGTCTTCTGCGCCACCTGAAGATGACGAGTAAAAAAATAAAATTTTATGTTTTTCAGCAGCTATTTATCCATAACAACGATTGGTAATACAGGGTTAATGATATGTGAAAAAAAAATTTTTTTGCCCTGTTTCACTCCACCCTATTGTCCATGGCACCCACGACACAGGGAATCCTAGTGTGGGGCTATGAGTGTGAAGCGTTATAAAAAAAAAATATGATGTTATATAGCCTATAGCCTTCCTCGATAAATGGACTATCAAACACAAAAAGAATTTTTTAATACAGTTGCTCAAAAAGTGGCGTATTGCAGGGACGTATAGCGTTCGGGATGTGGGCTATTACATACTCGAGCTTTTTCTTTACCTTTATCGAACTCGTGCGTTCTCTTTCTCAACTGTCAAAATAATGTCTATTAAAAAGAAAAAACCAACCACGAAGTTTTTACAAAAAAAATAATCATAGAAGTTTTTATGATTCATGCAAATATTTCTAAAAAGAAGCTACTAATTTGTTTCAATATCAGATTTAATAATTTGATTCAATGAGTTAGGTAAGGTTTCATTTCATTTCATCTTATTAAATTTCATTTTCATTTCATAACAATAAAAAAAATCTACTGAAGACTTGGCTATATAGGCATAGTTCCCTTTGCCTACCCGGAATGGGTGAAGAAAACAAAAAAAATCTTTGCTTATATTCTGTTACGGTTGGCGCCATTTTCCAAAAAGATTGTCTTTTTATTATTCTATTAAATTGCATCATTTTTTCGCAACTGTATTAAAAATAGTTGTTCAGTACACGTGCGGAACCGTCATTGCAACTTGTTCCGACTGTCAACCCTCACCTTCGGCTGCGCCTCGGCTCGGGTAGACATTTGTCAGAACTCTATGCAATGACAGGCTTTCCGCACTTGTAACGAAATATACTATTTCAATTCGAAGCAGTAGTTCCTGAGATTAGCGCGTTCAACCAAACAAACTCTTCAGCTTTATAATATTACTATAGATTAATTAGTGTCAATGTGACCCTTTGACTACGTGTAGATTTTTAAGATAACATTTGAATAATATCACTATCCTACGGTCATACGCCCCAACTCAGTGTCACTAATGGTCACTTTAATTGCTCCTTAGTAATTAATCACCATACAAATTCTGTACTAAGGGATGATTTAAGTAACCATTAGTGACTCTGAGTTGGGGCATTAGTCTTAGATGTTATTACCGGATTAACATAATAAAAGTCCATTTATATGTTTATAGAATCTTTATTCTCAAAAAAGACAAACGTCACTTACTTGAGAACCATAGCTAGAACTAAGTAATTTAATATACATTATACATTCGGTTTAAAGAACTTTATTTCTCATAAGATTTTTACACCACTTAAAATGTATATATGTATATTTGTATGTATCATATGTATATTTTACGTAGGTATTTGTATGTATGTATATAATTTACTTTATTAACCGCCTTTCGCGCTTTTGTCTTTTGTCCAATGGTTAGCTGGTAGAGAATGCATTAAGCATTAAGCTCGCCATTTGTACCGTAATATTTCTATTGTGGTCAATAAAGGTTAAATAAATAAATAAATACTAAACTAAGTTACGGTTTGTGTCCGGCATGCATTCTTGTGCGTGCGCGCGCGCTGTGATTATTATTATTATTATCGTTATTATTATTTACTCTTGACTTTAATCCTAAGTCTCCATCTACCCATTTTATACATATCATACCTACATGCTCGACGTTTTTATGTAAATTCGAGGAAGTTCGAAAATGTATACTAATCGTCTGTCCACCGAAGATAGACACATAAATGTAACTGAACTAAGTGCCTGTGTTCCTTCAGCTTTCAGACGCAGAGAAAGACGACGTCCCGGAACACGTGAAGAAGGCAGCGCGAGAGATGAACAGGAAGGCGTTCGAGGAACGGCTCCAAGAGATCAAGATGAGCGAATACGACGCCAAGCTGTACGGACAGTTCCTGCGCGCCGTGCAGCCGCAGGTTAGCAGTGTATAGTTTTTGTATGGGGCTTGGAGCTCTTGGCTAGGGATAGTCTGGTTTGTGTAGTCTTGGTGGCGTGGGCTGTACGGACAGTTCATTGAGGAGTGTGTAGCTGATGGTCCCTATGGCTATGAAGGGTAAGAGGTTATCGTCGCTAAAGGAAATACAATAAGTAATACGAAAGGCGTCATCGATGTGTTGCCGACCAAGGGAAGAGAGGAAAGGAAAGGGAGAAATAAATGGTTCCCGAGGCAACCATGCCAACGCTTCATAAGATTTCGAGAAACGGCAAAGCAGTCCCAAATATATTTTGTAAACAATAAGACCTTGAATTGAACATTTCTATTTTCTTTAGATTGGTGCTCTGAGAGGAGTGTTGGCTGAACTTCAAGCAAAAAAGAAGGAGAGGCAGTGGACTCGCCACCAGACTAGCGGCGAGTTGGACGATGGGAAAATTATAGAAGGTTAGCTACTTCTTGTATGACGTATTTATTACTTTACTTCATTCAACAATTAAAGTAACGTCACACACTCATAGCCTCACACTAGGGTTTCCTGTATCGTGGGTGACATGGATAACACATAAAAACAAGCACAACACAACCAGACCGAGAACAGATTCAAATTCTAACTCATCACTCAAATTTCCGCCTCGCTGGGAATGGAACCCAGGACCCTCGGCGCAATTGTATAACATTACAATGTTATTTTAACCTTCTTGAGACTTAATCTTAGTCAATCACTAGTGGGCCATAATTAGGTTTTAGGCATCCATATAAGGCGCTCGTTAATGTGTTTGTGTTTCAGGACTGGCGGGCGAGCGCGCCATCTACCGGCGGCGCAGCGAGCAGGAGCCGCCGCCTGGCGCGCCGCTCGAGACGCCCAAGCGGCTGCGGCTCGTCGTCGACGTGTCCGGCTCCATGTACAGGTGTGTGCGTGTGCGTGCGTGTGTGTGTGCGTGCGTGCGTGCGTACGCGTGCTAGCGTGTATGAGAGTGTTTGTGTGTGTGTGTGTGTGTGAATCTTGATAATAATGCCGTAAAAGTACTGAAATTTTTGTTTGTTTGTTTGTAATAAACTCTACTATATTGATTAAGAAAAGTTTTTTCACCAATGGTATGCTCTATTGTTTATGAATTGTTTATTAAAAATAAAACGTGTGTGTGTACTTAGGTACGCTCGTAAGAAGTTATACTTACCTCTTATTTATAAGTACCTCTCGCTCGCACCCACGGCCTGCGCTAGCAATCAAAGACAACTGCCAATGCTGTGTGCCTAGTACATACATAGTATTACGCACCTTCATCAAGTCGCATTTTGGCCGTCGCATCGTAAAAATTTCTCTTCGATGAAAAACTTTACTCTTTAGAATCAGGCTGGGATTTAAACCGGTTAACTCTATAACTTTTACATTTGTATTTCTAAGTATAAATCTAGTTAATTACATAAATAATATCAAAAGTTCACAATCATTTTTTCTGTTATCCATCAACGTACGACAGTCATCGTCTTCCAAACGCCACATAAGGAGTATTACTTCAAATAAATTCATAAAAATCGGTCGAGCCATTTGGGAGAAGTGCAGCCACAAACACCATGATATAAGATGTAATATAGTATTGTTTGACCACCAGGTTCAACTCGTACGACGGGCGGTTGGAGCGGTCCATGGAGGCGGTGGTGCTGTTGATGGAGGCGCTGCGGGGCTATGAAAGCCGGCTGCGGTAAATATATTTCTTCTAAATCGAAATGACGTTTAATAAAGACGAGTGAAATTATCGTTTAATACATGTAGAAATCGCCTTATACCTTTTATATTGAGAAGTTCTTTCAATTTTTCAAAAAATTAGGAGTTAGGATTTTTAAGGTTTAGGTAAATACCGCCGTATTGGGGCGGCTTAGAATACTAACCCCAATCCCACGCCGGAAGGGTGTCGTAAAAGGCGACTAAATCCGGCCCGCTGGTGGTAGGGCCCTCGCGGGGATTATATTGGTAGTATTGATTTTAATTGTTAATTAATACCATTATTAATATTATTATTTCTCCAGGGGTTCGCCTGGATAGCTACCACCCTTGAGCATGAGTCAGCCGCCAAGCGACTCGTCGTGTTCCCGCTGGGGGCTTGAGAGCCAGTTCTTTCTTTCTTTTTCTTCTTTCTTTCTTGGCCGGCAACGCATCAGTGATGCCTTTGGTGTTGCTGATGTTCATGGGCGGCGATAGCCACTTACCATCAGGTGGATCGTCAGCTCGCTTGCCGGCTATTTCCATAAAAAAATAAAATAAAAATAAAAACAGCAGCGGGACTACGAAAGAATCCGTTCAAAGAGTCAGTTCGTAATGTACCGCATAGTTTAAAGGTGTTACAAAGTGCCGTTACACGTTTCGTCACAGAATACTCAATAATACCTATTGATACAGAAGAGTCAATTCGTAAAATCATTTACATAAATAGCGACTCTTACGTCGACACAATAAAGTGTAATTCAGGTCGCAGAGCGCTAATCGTCAACAGAGGTTGACATCTAACCATTGCCTTTCTTTCTAATCATAACTCTCATCCTCTTTGAAAACGTCGGGGTTGTCTTCTTTTTTTGTGAAGACATGTATGATAGATTACGAATGTATGACACGGCGTGGCAGCTATTCTGAAGTTTGCCCGACACGTCGAACGCGGTACGTACTTGTAACATCATACCAAAAGTGCGGAGTGCGCCAGGTCTAGTTTCCTGACGCTGGCAGCCGCTTTACATACATTTCAGCTGATCGTCGTCCCGTTCACTATTTACGAGGCTTAGCCTAGACCATGAAGGCTCAGTAGCCAGTAGCTTCGACTGAGAGTTCAAGTTCCCGACTGGAAGCTAATGTTCCAAGGCTCAGTAGCTTCGGCTCATACCAGTTCCGTACTCAAAGCTAATGTTCCCGTACAGGTACGACATGTATGGGCACTCGGGCGAGGAACACGCGCTCGAACTCATCCGCGCCGACCGCCCGCCAGAGAATGAGAAGGAACGGTTGCAGGTTACTCACGTTTTATATGTTATTTTTTGATAGAATAATAATAAACACACACTCATAGCCCCATACAAGGATTCCCTGTGTCGCGGGTGCCATGGACATAGTGTTGCCAGGTCCAAACACTGGATTACGGCAGATTCTTCCGTTAAATACCGTAGATTCTTATAAAATATGATAAATGTTTGAGATTTGAGGTTTTTTTCGTACAAAAATCAGATTTTTGTGTGGGTCAAAACGGAAAAATGTACTGAAAACATTAAAAATCGTTACGGTAGATTGAAACTGAATACGGTAGAGGTACCGTAATTATGTGGTACCTGGCAACACTGCTGACAAAGACAAGAACACAAGAATGGGTTGACGACAGGCACCACTGTCGGTTTTTACATCTTCACATGGACGGAGCCACGTTTTTAATTTTTTACCATTAGAAATATGAAATTCACCGCTTTTGATTCCCTACGATTCTGTGTCTGTCCACCTGTCTATAACTGTTCGTCCGTCCATCTATCCATCCGTCCGTCTCTCTGCCTGCCTGTCTGTCTGTCCGTCCGTCTTTCTGCCTATCTGTCTGTCTGTCTGTCTGTCTGTCCTTCCGTCTTTCTGTTTGTCTGTGCAGCCGTCTTTCTGTCTGTCTGTCTTTCTTTCTGTCTGTCTGTCTGTCTATCTATCTGTGCGTCTATCCGGCAAACTGTCCGTCCGGTATTTGTCTATCAGTCTGCATACAGACATATTTGTACCTGTGCGTCACTATAAACTCACCATCCATCCGTCCGTGTGTCTATCTATCCGTCCGTCCACCCCCCCATCTATCTACCAGTACAAACCGTGCGTCCCCCCCCCAGATAATCCGCACGATGCACGCACACGCCCAGTTCTGCTGGTCGGGCGACAACACGCTGCCGGCGACGCAGCACGCGATATCGTCGCTGGCGGCCGAGGACGCGGACGAGGCGATCGTGCTCGTGCTGTCTGATGCTAACTTACGACGGTATGTGGTGTGATTTACGATGTATGGATATGTGTGCGAGGTAATTTAAATTGTAACAAAAAAAACTTTTTTGTTTAACTATCTTTTTTTTTACTTAAAATAAGTTAATGCTTGACCACAATCCCACCTGATGGTAAGTGGAGATGTGGTCCAGGGTGGTGAGCGCACTAACTTAATAGAAGCCTATTCACTCTTTTTTTGAAGTCATCCACGTCATAGGCGGGCGGGAACGCAGGCAAGGTGTTCCAATTCTTAGCGGTGCGCATAATGAATGACGATGCAAACCGCGACGTCCGTACCGGCGGGATATTCACGACGTAAGGGTGCATACCCGCCGTGCGTCGTGTCGTTCGATGGTGGAACAGGGAAGGGGGAATCTGATGGTTGATTGTTGCATATACAGTGAGTCCAGCGACCAACTAACGATATTTTAAGGAAATGAACCTAACATGAAATATACCTAATTTTGTCACACTGTATAAGTAATACCAAAGGAGTCACCGATGCGTTGCTGCGAAAGAAAGAACTGGCTTCCAAGTCCCCAGCCGGAACACGAGTTGTTTGGCGGCTGACTCAAGCAACAGAGTGGCTATCTAGTGGGAGCTATCCAGGTGGGCTTCACGGAAACATAATCCTGTATAACATTAATGACTTCATTATTAAATTGATAATATAACCCTTGCGCATAGCCCGGCTTCTGTCGCCTCTTACGGTCTACTGGCACAGCATTAGCGTGTATTTTCGCTATAATATAAATCTGTTATAAAAGACAAAAGTGATTGACTGATGTATTAACGCACAGGCCAAAACTTTAGAGCTAGAAACTTAAAATTTCGCACACGTATTCTTCTTATGACGTAGGTTTCCACGAAGGTGTGAAATAGGGAATAAATATAATAATATTATAATATATGTGTTGTTGTTCAGGTACGGCATTCCTCCGGAGCGGCTGGGAAGCATCCTGACGTCAGAGCCGCGCGTGCAAGCGCATGTTATCTTCATCGGAAGCTTGGGAGACGAGGCAGACGCGTTAGTATACTAACATATTATTCAATTTTATTAACCGACTTCAAAAAAAGGAGGAGGTTCTCAATTCGACTGTATTTTTTTCTGTTTGTTACCTCAGAACTTTGGACTGGGTGAACCGATTTTGATGATTCTTTTTTTAATCGAAAGCTGGTGCTTGTCGTGTGGTCCCACATTTTGAGCGAGATCTGACAATAGCATCCATGTCAAAAGCATATACTTTAGTCTTAAATTTGCATTAAGTATGTGCGTGATAAATGGACGACTCAATATTCAACGGATTTCGACGATTATTTTTTTATTGGATGTACTTCATTTGAAGTCGGTTATTTTTTGTTAAAATTTTAGATTATATATAATTATTACATTTGTGTCAATAGTGACTGGCCATTTAAGCTACCTGTGTACAAATAAGCTCGCTACAATATCTCCTATTCTTCTTTCCAGTCTTCTTCGTAGGCTGCCAGCTGGCCACGCCCACGTGTGTATGGAAGTCTCCTCATTGCCTCAAATCATGCAGCAGATATTTGCCTCCTCACTCCTACAAGGCTCATAATGACGTCATATCACTTGACTTTAAAGACAGCGGCAGTTTTGTAAAAACTGGTTGGTCTACCGCCTGTCCCAATATTTTATCTATCCATAATCCTCAGTAAGTTACCTAGTAACCCACCAGTGAGCGATGTTTGGATAACCTAGTAAAGAAGTTTTATATAAATAAGTAGGTAATATATTTTTATATTCTGTTTTATATAGCGTTATTTAATTAAGTGTAATAAGTACAGTATAATCTTTATTTCGCCGCGCGGCAAAATACCGCAGCGGCAAAATGTCGCACCGCAATGTTGTAACAAAGAATGAACAAAGTATATACGCGCATTACAAGTTTTGCCTCATGGGTTTTCTTTGTGCGAATCGGTGTTTCGTTACGCGGCTACGCAATAGGCTACACAATCCAAAGTTTACTGTGATTTGTAAATAATACACCCAATAAAATAAAGTATTTATTTCTTTCTCTCTCTCTTTCTTTCTTTCTTTTAATGACATTTTATTTATTTTATAATAATATTATTGTTTACAGCAGATATGTACTAAGAGTACAGAGGTAGGATTATCATAGGAATTTAATTGGGTGAGCGTATTTTGTAAGCTAAGAGAATAGGCGTTCCTTGGCCCAATGTTGTTGTAGTCAATGAGATTATTTAATTTTTGGTATCCTTGTGTGTTTGCACCCTGTTTTACTATTGTGACATATAACCAACATAAAAATACTACGTTTGTAAAGATATTTTGTGCTGTGCACACAATTTCGCCGGATTATAATGATTGATTTCAAAGACTTAATAAGTGGCAATATTAGCAATAGTGTTAGGACGACAATAAATGAAGAATGTAACAATCAGATTCAACATTTTATTCCAACGATAACATGTGTATCTGTATAAGTGTGGTTTAAGTTTCCTCAAACCCGCTATTAATAATAACACATTCTATAATTCTATTTCGGGGAGGAATGACGTTACTAAAGTTTACAAGTAATGATCAATAGTTTAATTTATCACCAATCATTCCGTTGTCATTAACTAGTTATATTAGCATAATTATATTGTGAATGGATCACTTAACTGTAACACACAAAGTACATTTTGTACCTATCAGTTTTATTTGATTGAAATAAAAAGATTTATGTTTTAATAATTTGTTTTTTTTTTCATTTCGTAGGGTTTACTGCAGCACTCACGTCCCAATCCAGAGTCACTAATGGTTACTTAAATTGCTCCTTAATACATAATTTGTGTTTTTTTTTGTTTCCCCTCAAGGGAAGGAGGCAGTGAATGCATTTACGCATACCAGCACAGCCGGTCTGTGCTGGTTATGTGGCGACTCAATCCTTAGATTAATACCCACTAAACACTGCCTCAATGGCTTTGGTCCTATGACCTTTAAGCCTTCATCGGACGCGACCCCCGCTTGGAGAGGCGGGGCGCTAGCAGAGGCGGGCGCTTTACTAAGGAGCAATTAAAGTAACCGTTAGTGACTCTGGGTTGGGGCGTATGTCTCTTAACGGTTACTTAAATCGCTCGTTAGTATAGAGTCACAAAAATTGAGACCTTCTCGAAATAGTGTGAAGTGAATCCCTCTAACTTCAAAAAAGGGGCGATTCAAGTATAAGGTAATTGTAGTCATTTTTAAATTACTAAAATTGCATATCACACGAGTCGGTGAGATATGAATGATTATGGCAAGATTATCTCATCTCTTTGTTTTACGGGATAAACATCTCACGCAAACCGTGTCAAGGAAAGCAATATGATGACAGCTATCGTTCGAGACATCGGTGTGCCCTTGGCCGCGTGTAGCCTCGGCTTTACGAGGCTGACCTAGACATATCGAGATAATAATATGTTTATCATGCCTCTGAAGGCATGAAGTGGATATGAAATATCATCTACTTTTAAGTAAATAGCAACGACAATAGCCGCCTGAAATGAAGGGCTCAAATGCAGTTACGACAGTCAACAAAAAATAAATAAATAATAAACGCTTACACACTCATACCCCTGTAGTAGATTTTTACCTGTGTCACGAGTGGCATGGAGTAATCCATATGTGTCAACATAGCACGACATAATAACAGCCATGACCAAGTACAAAATTAAATATTAATCTGTCACATAAATATCTACCCCCTCGCTTCGCAGGCAGGGTCGCTACCAACTAGGCTACAGGATCATCAAATTAAGAAAAGTGAATAAAGAATGAAAGACCTGCTTGCATCAAGTAGTCAGTAGTTATTTTACATACGTAGCCTAAACAGTAGGTGGCGTAGTGATAGAGTACAGTTAGTGACTTTAACCTTGCCTGGCGCACTCCGCACTTTTGGTATGATGTTACAAGTACGTGCCGCGTTCGTCGAGTCGGGCCAATTACAGAAGGGCTGCCACGCCGTGTCATACATTCGTAATCTATCACACAATATGTCATCACAAAAAAGAAGACAACCCCGACGTAGAGAGGAAAGAGTTGGAACGAAGTTCCTTATCGCGCGTTGTGAAAGGGGGCTAGACGGAAAATTACGACACTTTTTGATTCTTACGAATGACGACACTTTTTTTGAAGTGATTCAGAGAGTTTTACAGAGATGGCGCTGTACTGTACAACTTTCTGAATCACGCTAGCGTGATTTGTTGTGTTGGAGCAAGAGTCACTATTTATTTAAATTATTGGAATTCTACTTTCTGTCAACTCCCAAAATCCCAACACTTGACCATGAGCTCGGTACCCTGGGATTGGAACCCCTGGGTTTTTTAGCGGTAAATGCGCAAACTTGTGCCTTCGTGGGATGAAATTCGACTAATGGCATCAACCCATTAATGGCCCACTAGTGGGCACGGCTAGAGCATACTCCACCACGCTGCTCCATTGCGGATTGGTGGAGAAATTCGACTAAATTGTATGTCAACTCTGCGCAATACCTACTCTTTTATAGTTGACCACGATAATCAATAAATCTATTTCATGCATTTTGCCCAGAGTAAAACGATTCTGTCTTTCAGCACTATTTGTTGGACACTGTTTCTTTACGTAAATTGTATTTCGGTTTTATCAGTGATGGCCCTAACAAATATTTGGAGAAACGGCCTCAAAAAAAACTGCTGATGTCAAAAATTTTACACCAATCTATCACAAGGTCGACCCTTGGATAGAATAAAAAAAATGATTACTTAAGTAAGTAAGCAAACAGATAGCCTAGCGGTTAGAACGTTGGTCTCCTGAACGAAGGGGCCCGAGTTCAAATCCTGGCACGCACTTCTAATTTTCAATTGGAGAGTTCTTCATAACGTTCTCAAAGACCTATGAAGTCTACCAATCGGCATTTAGCCAGCGTCGTAGACTATGGCCTGTACCCCTTACATTGTGAGAGGAGACCCCGAGCCCAGCAGTGGGACAATTATGGGTTGTTGCTTTGCTTAAGTAATTCACACACACATATGCACACATATGAACATGATGATGCATGCACATGCATGCACTACATGATAAAAACAGGGTATTTTTAGTATAATACGGGTACTCACGATATATATTTTATACGCTGATATTTCGACCCAGTTACAGGGATCGTGGTCACGGCTAGACTGCGGTGGCTACTACTATAAAATATATATCGTGTGTACCCGTATTATACTAAAAATGTTTACAGTCCGCGATGAGTTAAGTTTAAAAGCCTGAAAAACAGGGTACACTGAAAATCAGCGGTTGGGGCATTCCGCCACAACTAAAGCTGAGTGTGTTCCTTTTTCGTCATGTATCGCTACATAATTTTTCCTTTTGTTTTGTTTTATTTTAAATAGCATAAATTTCTGTAATTTTAGTCTAATTTTGTTGTGAAAACTGGCGAAATAAAATTTTTCTATTCTATTCTAATTCAAAGATCAACGGTTATGCAAGACTAGAGATATCAGATCACAACTACTAGCATAAAATTAAGAGCGCTATATAAGAGCTAGTTCAACCCGTTAGATTATGGTCGTGACCTAGACGAAATACATTAAATATAACAAGCTTCTTGTATTACAAGATGCAGAGGCAGACCCATTACGAAAGGGTAAAGTAACTGTGTTATATGTATGTGTATGGCTCATAAAACAAGAAAGGTATACTTTACATATGAAGACAGCAAGTTTTATTAATTGACGTCAAAAAAGGAGTTCTCTATTCCTTTGTGTTTTTTAAATGTTTGTTACCTTAGAACTAACGTCATCTTTCAACCGATTTGGATTTTTTTTTGTTGGAAAGGGTGGGTTTTTTGCACAATTCAGTTTTGATGATGCGGTTCAGTAGTAATTTAGTAAGTAGAGATTTTTATGAGAAGATTGCAGCAAACGAAACACAAAATACTAAATACAATATCCCTTTGAGTCTTTCTCACTCATTCCACCGAATGGCGTTTCGTCTCTACATTGTTTAACACGTTCACTGCATCTTGTGATTGAAAATGCCTCAAACCAGATATCGCGTTGGGGTGAAATGTAAATGTTGGATTTTCGTATATGTATGAAGATATGAAAATATTTGTCTTCAAAGGATGAAGTCGATGTTAGAAACAACAAATTAACTAACTTTCCGCACCGTTCTAAAACACATTAACTCCCATAATTAAAAAGCAAAGATATAGAAGACTTAGGTATAGTGTTTTGTTTCTTTCATTCCTAAGAAAAACGATAAAGATAAAACATAATTAACAGCACAATAGCTAAAAAGGCTTATTACAGTTATTACGCATTTATGAATAAGGTCGTAAGTTTACGCCCATCACACCAAAGGCATACCGTATCGGTACGTTTCCGGACCGATAGGAAGCCGGAAATACACATTTTAAATAAATACATCCTTTCCTTTTTGATAATCTAACTATTAAGAGTTTAACCCCTTATTCATTATTTGTTATCAAACAAATCAATAACAAGCAAAGTTATAGAAGGCTTTTTTTTCTTTCACTCATATAAAAAACGATAAAAATAAAACATTGTAAGAATGCAATAGCTAAAATAGGTTTGTCAATCTCTATCCTATCTAGTCTGTGAGGTTGAATAAGGCCGTAGGTAAGCTTGTAAGCTCTCAATAAACAAAACAACATAAAAATATATCATTATAAGATAAGTTTTTGGGTCGAATTGACCTCTGCGGCGCTTGTTGAATGTCTTATAAATTGAGCTTGCAGTGAAGGTGTTAAGAACAATATTTCAAACCATCTCGTAATTTAATCTACCGTTGAATCCGCCTTACGATCGTGCCATAATCTCTTCAAGATGATCTCAGAAACATATTAAATCTGGGATTTGGGTCCCAGTTCAATTATACGGGATTCACTATTTTGACAATATTATCACAGTAACATAGAACATTGTTTTTATTACAATGTTTGTTGAGCTATCTACTGTTTTTGGGACTAGCGACGGCTTGTGTCCATGATTACAATGATATAGAAAGGGTTTTCATAGTTCTCAAAATAAAACGTGAATTGTGTTTTATCTACTTGTAAGTAGTGCTGAATATTTTAATTGTTTAATAAGCGGAGTGTTAATAAATAGACGATCCACCTGATGGTAAGTGGCTATCGTTGCCCAATTCGCCCATGGACGCCAGCAACACCAAAGGTATCACAGATGCATTGCCGACAGATAGCATATTAACATCTTTACTAATAATAGATGCATAAATATAATATACCTATGCCAATTTAATTTTGAACATTGCAATTTTAAATCAGTAAGTCAAAGGAATGTCAAAGGAACTTATATAACGGTTTCTTGCACAAAACCGTCAAGATTAATGATAAAAATTTGAAACAAATTGAGCATATGCAGCTTTTGTCCCTCTTTCCAATCATATTAATAACTAAACTTCAACGTAAGACCACTTATGCTTTTTTCCACTGAGGGTGCAATTTTCTCTACGGTTTCCTGTTGAAGTACATAATTGCCACGTGTCGAAACCCAGTTCCATCGCGGAAGACGCATGGGGTGCTCTTCTTGTTCATTAACGCGGGCTTTAAGTAGGCTCGTATTTTATCGCAATACGTGACCAGAAACGAAAAGCTGCGATAAGGCTATTTAAATGTTGTTAATTTGTATTAAATACTGTGGCCGTTTATTATGATGTTAATCATAAATATTTCTCTACACAAATATAAGGGTAGATAGGTATTTTACAAGTGATTTTCAAAAAATTCGTACTGAGAATTAGTACTGATTTTCCAATATATTTTACGCTAATGTAACTAAAGGTAAATCTATACTATAATTAAACTCAAAGTGTCTGTCTGTCTGTTTGTCTATCCGGGCATCACATAAAAACCCTTGAACGGATTTCGATGAAAATTGGTAAATTTGTTACTGATACCCTGGGTCATATTTTAGACAACTTTTCATCCCGGAAAATTAAAAGGTTTCCCGAGAAAAGCTGCGGGCAACAGCTAGTATAAGATATTTTTCATGCACTTATGTCATAATTGTGAAAAGGTAAAGGCGACGACAAAATGAAAACACTTTAAAATTGCACGAAGTGGAAGTAGAATGCATTAAATACAAGAAGTATATAAAAATTTCTCTTTGAGAGCTTTTAAAACTGCCTGAAGAGTTTTCTGTCTTGTATATTTGCGAAGTCTAAGTATGTATCTGGCTAGCTTCGGCATATTTTATTAAAAAATATAATATCTGCCTGTCTTACAATACTTTCCAGTACCTAGTGCTTCTGGTAGAGAATGCGTATATAAGGCGAAAACTTTTACCATTATATTATTATAATCTTCAATAGAAATGAATAAATAATAATATTTTTCTTTGCTCTTTATTAATCTACTGTAATTGTACGCACTAAGTTTGCATCTTTTGTTCACCTCTCCACTAACGGGCCTTCTGGAAGACATTTCAATTAGGAATAAGAAGTGCCCTTGTACAATTTTTTTAAATCTTATTTCCTATGTATTTATGTGTGTACAAAATAGAAATAGATAAATAAATAAATAAAATAAATAAATAAAAAGTCAATCATAAAATACGAACTGTTGAAGGCAGTGGCTGGATCGCAGTGCCAAAGGTCCTGGGTTCGATTCCCAGTGAGGCCGGTTCAATGAGTTTGTTTTTCTGTTCTCGGTCTGGGTGTGTGTATCTTCCATGGCACCCACGACACAGGGATTTGGTGTGGGGCTATGAGTGTGTAGTGTTATTTATTATTATTCCTTTAAGCCAAGCAAGTTAACCAGGTTTGGTAAAATACTCTCCAAACAACGTTCAATATCTAATGCATGGTACACGCGCAAAGTATTTGTCCTTCATACAGCGAGCTTTGGAGCAGAATTTTCCAGTTGTACGTGATTGGAATGCGAGATGAGCGATGAAGTTTATAGGTCAATGTTAATGGCGCTTCATATACTCATATCTAGACTAGGTATATGATAGGATTTCCATATTATAAAAACTTCTAAGCCCCAGGGCTTAGAGCACGGATGATTCATAGTAGGATTTTTGTCCAAAATGAGTTATATACTGATTCAGAAACAATGCAGTAAGATCTGCAAGTTGAGATGTCAGATATAACTATAACTAACTACATAAATATATTCCGGGGACTTGAAAAAATTGTCAAGAAAAACACAAGTATAATATTTCACGCAAAATTCTTAATGATAAAACTTCTGAGCGCTAAGTAATTTCTTAAAACTATGCAAACCATACTTACTGTAAATTGCATGGGAGTAATTCATATTGACCCAAAAAACTGTTAACAGTCTTATAAAATAACGTGAAAAAACTGTCAAGAGTCTTCTAAAATACCGTGTTGAAGGAGCAATTGCTTCGGGTTTAACACGACTAGCATTGAGCTGCTATGATCAGGTGGCGAAGAGCGGTACGTGCCTGTATATGGCGCCGGGAGATGTACACGTGGGTCCAATAAATCTTCAGTATCGTACCCCTGTGCTGATTTAAGCCATGCGACGGCGACCACGACAAATAAGTTATCATCAGATTATTTTATAACGGAATATAGAAGTTAAGAAAGTAAGTGATGCGAAGGGGTGATGAAGAAATAGAAATAAGACAAATTGATATGTGGGAGCAAAACTAAGATTAGATTAAAACCGGGCAAGTGCGTGTCAGACCACGCGCAGTATAGAGTTCCGAAGTAGTATGTTTATCGACTATTACTCATTTATTTTAACGAAAATTTCGTAAAAAATTGTTCCAAATTTTATGAATTTATTCTTTGATTTTAGATTGTTGATTTCATGCATTCATATGTGCAGATATTATTTGCGGCAACTCGTAAAGACGTAATATATGCTAATCCTTGTGTAATGCTACGCCTCCATCAAAATTCTTACAATGATAAAATTATTGTACGCGTTGTAGCCGAATAATTTTATGATAAAAAATTCCTTGCCTTTTAATAATTATAACAAAAAAGTAAGTAAAAGTAATTTCTAATTTAGTAAAAAGTATCTAATTTTAAAAAAAAGATATAAAGAATGTCATTATTATATTTTATACGTGAAGCAAAGTGTTTGTAACCCTTTTTTTACTACACTTACGGGGACGGAGAAGTATGAAATATGGCACAGTTAAACTGCGTACGCTGGCCGTGAATTGAACCCGGCCTATACAACTTCTTGTTTTTAGAAGCCCTGTAAAAAGGCTATTCCATCCATCCATCCATCAGCCTTTGGTCAGCATCAGGTCCACTGCTGAACATAGCCCTCCCCTAACTTGCGCCACAAAAATAAAAGGCTATTACACAGCATTTAAGTAAGTCGTATTACGATCGGTGTAAACTGTATAAGGGTGAATTTCAACAAACTCGAATTTTGCCTAATTACAGTGGCGAATTTAAATTTGCTGTTTCTGATAAATTTTTTTGGCCTAAATAATAGATAAAGAGTAGTACTAATTAATCATATACTAGAGATCAAAAAAAAAAAATTAGTTCATGAGATATTTCCATTTGAAATTATCAAATGCCACCGAAATTATTAAAGGACCACCGGAATTAAAATTCAAGCCACCGAAATTGATTAAATTTAAACTTGATGTTTCTAATACACTTTATTTGGCATAAATAATATGTAAATAGTAGTGATAATTAGTCATATAGTAGAGATTGAAAAAAAAATTATTTGTTCCGGAGATATTATCAAATTACACTATCAAATGCCACCGAAATTAGGACCACTGGAATTAGAATTTAATCCACCGAAATTGATTTATGCCCATGAGAAATCATAAAGGCAGGATCATTTAATATTTTAAAGATATTATGTACATTTTGAAGAATAGGAGTCTAGATGAACGGACTCTTTTTAGCGGTAATTAGACAGGCCCATTGCATTTCTGAGCCACGTTTATAAGCTGTTTTCGAGGGTCCTCACAAACGCATTGCACGCAGGCTTGACGACTTCCAGCCTCCCGAACAAGCAGGATTCCGAAAAGGCTACAGTACCATAGACCATATACACACATTGCGGCAGATTATACAAAATACCGAGGACTATAACTTGCCGTTATGTATAGCCTATGTGGACTACGAGAAGGCCTTTGATTCTATCGAGATCTGGGTGGTACTAGATTCTCTCCAGCGGTGGCGGATCGACTACCGGTATATCGAGGTGTTGAAGTGTTTGTACTCATCCGCCATCATGTCCGTCAGAGTACATGACACAGCAACGAACCCCATCCAACTGCAGAGAAGTGTCAGACAAGGATGTTATATCCCCAAAACTGTTCACCGCTGTGTTGGTAGACGTCTTCAAGCTGATGGAGTGGAAACAACATGGCATTAACATCAATGGCGAATACATCACACACCTACGATATGCCGATGATATAGTCATCCTGGCGGGTTCCCTGGAAGAACTTGGAACAATGCTCGGGGGACTTGAACAGCGCCTCACAACGGGTGGGTCTTAAATCATGTCGAATGTCCATGTCACACCCGTATCGGTTGTTGTTGACGGCGCTGCTCTCGAAGTTCTAGACGAATACAATTACCTGGGACAAGTGATCCAGATGGGTAAGTCCAACTTCGAGAAAGAAGTCACTTGTAGAATCCAACTCGGATGAGCTGCGTTCGGGAAACTCCGTCATATATTGTCGTCCAAAACACTACCTCAGTGCCTGAAGTTTAAGGTGTTCGAGCAGTTTGTGTTGCCGGTGATCACATACGAATCCGAGACGTGGTGCTTTACTATTGGCCTAATCCACAACCTCAGAGAAGCGCAGCGGGCTATGGAGAAGGCTATGCTTGGTATTTCTCTACATGATCGCATCAGAAATGAGGAGATCCGTAGACGAACAAGGGTAACCGACATAGCTCGAAGAATTAGCCGGCTGAAGTGGCAATGGGCGGGCCACATAGTGCGAAGGACCGATAACCGTTGGGTAAGAAAGGTCCTCGAATGGCGCCCACGTCTCGGAAAAAGGAGCATAGGATGATAGGACGCCCCCCGACCAGGTGGACTGACGACTTGAAGAAGACAGCGGGCATCCGCTGGATTCAGAAGGCTCAGGACCGGTCAGAGTGGTATAAGTTAGGGGAAGCCTATGTCCAACAGTGGACCTCCAAGGGCTGATGGATAGATGGAGACACGCTTGTATTTCTATGGCCTATACTTCCCTATACGCTTTGATTTGCCACCGGAGCCACCGAGATTGCGCCACCGGACTTAGAATCAGAGACAAAACTTGAATTTTAAAGAAAACTTTTAGTCACAGGTTAACTTTTATTTCACAGTTGTAGCTGAAAACCGTTAATGGAACCCTCCATAAAATTTCTAAATAATCTGCTTTGTACTTTTACTAATATACATGACATCGGAATTGGATGATTTTGTATTCCTGCGCCACCGCAGTTAGTACTTACGTGTTTGGCAGGAAAATTACGCAACTAGTCGGTCATCCTAACACGCAGTTTGCAAGAGCACAACTGAAAGGTGCGGGGAGAGCCAGTAAGGTATCTTCCAAATCGTGAAGTAACAAGTAATGAAGTATACAAAATGCGCCACCGGTATTGTTTTTTTTTGTAGGACATTTTTAAAAGATGTTTTAAGAGCTGTTGTTTAATCTTAAATTACTCCATAAATATATATTAGTTGTGTTATTTAATGTATTTCTAAAAAACATTCCCTTTCAATGAAATTTATTTACCAAAAAAAATTAAATTAATAAAATATGTAATTAAACGCAGTTTGGACAGTACACCGGAATTAGATTTTAGGTCTTAGATATTTTTTTATTAAGAATCTATGTATTAAATACCTCTGAATACTTCACTATCATGTAGATCACTACTTAAACTACCTATATAAAATTATGCATAACTTTAGTTTACCTCCACACATTAATTTTCAACCTCGCCGTCTCAAAAATGCCCTTGGGAAATTCACCCATAAACGACACGGATCACCCAGACAGGTTGTTTTATAGCCCATCCGTGCCCATCACCTCAATAATGAAGCCTGTCGCAGCGGCATTACACGACCGACAACCGTTATTAGTTTCCTATTTAGGATTTATAGGATTTTTATTTTGTATCTAAGGCTGACAAATAAGCAGACAAAGAACAATGCCCAAAAAATATTTTTAATTTTTGTTACCGTCTTGAAGCAATTCAATTATTTTTTTACGTATTTTAAAATTAATACCTGTACCAAGCAAGATATAGGGATACTTCTGGCCAATATTACAGATAGAATTTCGTTATAAATGTTTGTATGAAAATTTAATGATGTCAAATTTCTATTTCCGGTTGTCAATCAAAAAAAAGTCAGAATAGAATAATGGTAAAAAGGTATACATGTCTGTGGGTAAAAATTACAGTCTGCCCTACTCTATGACTCAATGGTTATAAGAATTCAATCTCAAAATAATTTGGTTCTGGGGTGTGTCTGCTGAAAATTCTTATATAATGTAAGCTCAGAAATTAAAGCGGCGATTTTTAGATTTTTTTTTATTTTAAGACTCTAAAGTTGAAAGTGAACTAAACGATGTATTCTGAAATAAAATGTATTCTGAAATGGGTTCTGAAATAAAATTGGAACCCTTATAGTTTCGTCATGTCCATCCATCCGCAGCATAGCGCAGAGACCCTTACAGTCGCACTCAGAATCACAATACAAATGTACTAAAGAGCGATTTAAGAAACCGTTAAGTGACTCTGAGTGCGGCAGTTAGTGTGTCTAAAGGTGAGGGGTCCGTTTGCGAAATATTACAAGCTTTTATTTAGCTTGCCCTGTTAATTTATTTATTTGATTATTTGAATCAAATCTTGCAAGCTGAATTAGAAGAACTTCATTTCATCCTACGGAGTTGAAATTTCACATATTGCTTTCGTTCTGACGACAATGTATGTTAATAATAGTGATGAACTGATAATACCAACCCTGCACGCACAGGCCAAACCCTTAAGGCTAGATACTTAAAATTTCGTACACATATTTCTCTTATGACGTAGGCATCCACTAAAGGATTTACAAAATTCAACCCCTCCAAGAAGTGAAATAGGGGATAAATATGATAAACGTAATTAAAGCACCGAGACCCGTAGTGCTAGAAAGCTGTAATTTGTCATGGATATAAAAATTTATTGAAACTTCAGAATCATAAAAGAAAATATTGAAAAACATTTTATTTTCAGGTTACCTCCCCTACAGGTAACGTGAGGATGATTTTTTTATTCGTCGCGTACCCTATAGTGTGGGATATCGTTAAAGGTCTTCCAAAAATATTATGGGTCTTCTAACACCATTTTTGGAATTAGGGGTTCCTTTGCGAAATATTTGGCTTTAAAGTGCTAATTTTGGTTAGAGTCAAGTGTCTCCCCCCCCTGCCAGATAAACGGTCGGAGTTGGACAAGTGAAAAATCAAAAATTGGTTATATGATGAAATTACAAGGAAAACTATCACAACTAAATTAGCTGAGTAATATTCTATAAACTTACTACTTCGGTCGATAAACTTACTACTTCGGAACCTTACATTGTACGTGGCCTGACACCATTTTAACATACCAGTTATTCTTAAGCATCACCGTGCATCGGTGTCGGCCAATAAAGAAAAGTAGAAAGTAATATAATATTTGGTATTAATTGGTTGAAGCCAATGCTTCTCTGCGACGTGATAAGCGCAAAATATAAATTAATACCCTTGCTTATAGTCGACAGCTTGTGTCGATCAAAACTACGGGTGTAATTGTGTGGATTGGTAACACGATAGCAAAAATGGAACATGGGCATATTCAGTCTACTGAAATCTTAAATGCCAAAAGGCCAAATCGTTGTTAATATTCATAATTACGGATTCAAATTTTCATGCTGTATCTAATCGTCATTTTTACGGGTCATGAGTGTGTGAATATGATCTTAAGAATTTGTATAAAAAAATGGAAAAGAATAATTCTGAATCACAATCCATAAAAACATGGATTCATCCAAGCGCGAATGAGGTAAGTTTTATTCAATAAGCTTCAGAGGGCGGTGGCTGGGTTTTTGTTCCATATCATATGTAAAAAGCGTAAACTTGTAATCATGTCGACAGAACGGAACGCACGAGTAGTTTTCTATATTAGATCTCTCAGACGTGGGAATATTTTATCATATATACATGTTGGTATGTAATATTCGATGAATGTTGATTTCGGTTTAGCTTCTAGTCGTTAAATACAATTTTTAACATGCGGTAAAATTGACATTGAATGACTATGATTGGATGTTGCTGTGAAAGATACTCGTGGACGATTAATAAAGACGCAAAATTAATAAAGATTTTTTAGGGTTCGAATTCATGATAAGTAGGTACGCAGTTTATTTATCACAATAATTTTAGGATAGGATTAGAAATTATGTACCTAAATGTATTCCTAAATCCTTTTTTTTTTCCTAAATTAATTTTGGAATCTAATTCCAATTTAAACCGAGTCTAATAATGTGATAGTCTGAATGAAAAACAATTTTTGTATCCGTTTCAAGCGTCCAATTTCGTTTAATACCACGCGAAAGGAATTTTGTTATGAAGCTTAGTTTAGGAAAGGACTTTCTAAAGATCAAGGCCGGCGATTTATCCGAACCATTTGTATGCCGCCAGAGTCCGTTCTTAATTCACTGTCGGAGATGAAGTAGGGAGAGTTAAATGCACTTCAGCGATGATACGGATATAGGAATAATTTTATTCCGGTTCGTATACGGTTACGGATATAAAATTATTTCAGATTATCCGTTAATTCCATACTTTTTTAAATTGATAATTTAAATTTTTTTAAATTCCTAAACATTTAAAATGAAATACAAAATTAGGTAAGAAGAATAGACCAAGATATAAGAGCGCGTGTGTTTCGCTCAGCTCGGCCGGGTAGAAACTTGAAACCTGTATCTTATCTAGTTTTAGTCAGAGTCTCTTACGGATACGGATATATTTTAGTTTTGGATATCCGACAGTTTCGGTTACCGTTACGAAGCTCCTTAACATCCTTGATATGCTTAGACTGGAGGCGCTGAACAATGACGACATGAAGGACATTTTGTTCGTAAACAATAATATATCTTTATATATCTAAATGGGTTCAGCGATTTAGGTCAAGGTTGTTGAGAGCAGTAATAAAAGTATTCCCGCTTCCTTGGTCGCTAATACCACAGTACTTTGCCTTTCGAATATCCTTGTGAGAATGACCGTTGTCGTCGACCGTCGGCACGTTTGTCGGTCTTTCTTATAAAATATAGTTTCCTTTTTAGCCGACTTCAAAAAAGGAGGAGATATTCAATTCGATTGTAATTTTTAAGTCTGACAAAACAAATAACACATAACTATAACACGCATGCCTCGAGTACAAATATTTATCAGTCACCAAAGATATTTTACTAAAGATATGTTAAGTTCATACATTGCGAGGTTCAGTTTTTGATGAAAACTTTAGATTCAATCACTCAAAGGAATCTGTCAAATGTCTAGTGAAATCGCTACACATGATTAAATTCGACTGTCTTAATTTTAGCGCCCTCTTGGCATATCTACCTCTTTTTATACATAGAATATCATTGTCTGTCACATAAATAACTGGCCCAGCCGGGAATCGAACACGGGATCCCTTGCTTCGCAGGCAGGGTCGCTACCAACTATGCTACAAGGTCGTCAATAAACAATGAATAAACATAATAAATTAATCTTTAAAGTAAAATAACATAGGTATAAATTACGAAAATTAGTGTTTCTACTTTATATATATTCTATTTTATATTCTTGTGGGAGTAACAATTTTCCGGACTAGAGCTCAAATAAAAAGGTAAAAATGTTTGTTATTGCAATGTTAAGTGACATTTTCAATTAGAGTGATGCTTCATAACAATTTTCCTACTGTATAATAACAATGACGTAACCTTGTTACTGTGTATTTCCTCCGCTAAAGTAATATTAAATTAATTTCATATTGAAACCAGCGGGGACGTACTTTAATTGTGACACACTGTTGTACTAATTCAGACACAGACTGAATATTGACTGGATTAGATTAAAATGATAATGGGAATGAGAATACGAATGAGAATGGGAATGGAATGGGGACGGGAAGGGGAACAGGAACGGGAACGAGAATGAGATTTTTTTTATACCATATAACGTTAATTGACTACAATCCCACCTGATGGTAAGTGGCGATGTAGTCATGGATGGTAAAACGCACTAACTTAGTAAAAACCTATTCACTCTAGCCTTGAATGAGAGAATGAGTCAGAGGGACCACTTGTATTTCCTTGGGAAAATCTCGGTATACGAGTATAAAAAACTAACTATTGCACTTCAAATTAGTGCTTTTTACTATATAAGACTATTATAAGATTATTATAAGACTACTACTACTATTATTATAAGACTACTATATAAGAAGATGAAGCGCTCATAGCCCAGCGGCTTGCGTCGATCCTAAGTGATCGACAAAGTTAAGCAACAGCGGGCGCGGTCGGTAGTTGGATGGGTGACCGCTAGTGGCAAAAAATTCTTGAGCGTTTCCGTGCTTCGGAGGGCACGTAAAGCCGTCGGTCCCGGTTGTTATCATATGATAACAGTCGTTAAGCCATGTCGGAGGCCCTCGGGCGGTTTGAAAACTTCCGACACTCGGGTTGGCCACTAACCCCTCCACCAATCCGCACTGGAGCAGCGTGGTGGAGTATGCTCTAAGCCTCCTCAAGAGGAGATACCCGTGCCCAGTAGTGGGCCATTAATGGGTTGAAGCCACTATATAAGACAAGTTACTACTTTTAGATTATATTCCTGGAGCTCTATTCCTGGAGCTCGATGTTAAAGGTATCAGGGTGTTACTTGGCGTTGTATATTGTCCTCCTTCCATTGATTATTTTAGTACATTTGAAAAGGTTCTTGATTCTGTCGGGTCTGAGTATGCGCATTATCTAATTATGGGTGACTTGAATACCGATTTGCTTAAAAACTCTTTAAGAGCCCAAAAGCTTAAGGCCCTTGTGGATTCAGTTAATCTATCAATTCTACCTTTATCCGCAACTCATCATAATGTTAACTCCGAATCCACCTGGATCGATCACATTTTCACAGCCTCTCCTGATCGGATTCGATCCCACGGACAGCTCCTGGCTCCCGGCTTCTCTCGTCACGATTTAATTTATGCTTCTTATAAACTCAAAGTCCCTAAATACAAACCCACAGTTTTACAATTACGAAATTTCAGGAGGATGGACTTGGAGAAGTTGAAGACGGATGCTTCTACAATTACTCTGGAGTCAGTAGCGGGGGCGTCTGCGGTTGATGATAAAGTTACTTCTCTCAACAATATTGTTCTCAATCTGTACGACGTCCACGCTCCTCTCCATAGGGTTGTATTAAGACGGCCACCGGCACCTTGGATGTCCAGAGGGGTAATTATGGCGATGAGAAGGCGGGATCGGGCTTTTCGGGTGTTTAAGCGGAATCGGTCTGATGAAAACTGGTCGGCCTTTAAAACTGCTAGAAATCGATGCAATCAGATGGTACGTACAGCGAAACGCCGATATATCTATGATAACGTTTCATATTCTTCTCCTGCTGATGTTTGGAAGTTCCTCAGATCCATTGGATAAATTTTTGCCCGTGAGCCAGAATGATGTAATGAAGACTGTTTCATCAATTAAATCACTGGCAGTTGGCTGTGACGAAATTGGTAGAACCATGATTTATCCAATTATTGATAACCTATTACCACTGATAACCAATATCATTAATGGTTCCCTTGAAACTGGCGAATACCCCTCTTTATGGAAAAGGGCCTTTGTGCGTCCACTTCCCAAAATTCCCCATCCTTCCCTTCCCAATCATTACCGTCCTATTTCTATTCTCCCATTCCTTTCCAAAGTCCTGGAAGCCTGTGTTCATAAGCAAGTATCCACGTTCGTCTATAAACATAATCTACTGAGTCAATTTCAATCTGGTTTTCGGCCGGGTCATAGCACCACCACATCACTAATCAAAGTTACCGATGATATTCGGACGGCCATGGATAACAGAAAGGTCACCTTGGTGGTGCTAATTGACTTTTCAAATGCTTTTAACACGGTTGACCACGACTTACTCCTCGCTATCCTCTCCCATTTCAAGTTCGACCCCATTGCCATTAAGTGGTTTTCCAGCTATCTTCGGGGGCGCCAGCAGGCTGTTCGTCTGGATCGGAAGTGCTCTGACTGGACCGATCTTCTAACTGGCGTTCCTCAAGGCGGACTACTTTCACCGTTATTATTTTCGTTGTTTATCAACTCTATCACCTCCAATATTACCTGTTCGTATCATCTCTATGCCGACGACTTGCAATTATACGTACAGTCCGGTATAGACGAACTTACTAGGGCCATCGAAATATTGAATCGGAATTTGGTGGCTGTGCAAATGTGGTCGAAGCAGTATGGCGTGACGGTTAATCCCCTGAAGTGTCAGGCGATTGTGGTGGGAAGTCCAAGATTACTTTCTAGAATTGACACGGTTAATTTACCAGGAATATTTTACAACAAAGTTTTAATTCCGTGGTGCGATGCTGTAAAAAATCTTGGCCTTCTCATCGATAGTCGTATGACCTGGCTTACACATGTCACGGAAATAAGCCGAAAAGTAAATGCCTCTCTACAGTGTCTTTATAAACTGAAAAATTTTCTTCCCTTTAAAACTAAATTGTTGCTTGTATACAGTATTGTCTTGCCTATTATAGATTATGCCGACGTCTGCTACCCAGACCTTACAGAAGTGCTTCTTGATAAACTAGATCGCCTACTCAATAACTGCATCCGATTTATCTTCAATCTACGAAAATATGATCATGTTTCCAGCTATCGCAGCCAGCTAAAATGGCTTACTATTCGACATAGGCGTAATTCTAGGATTCTTTTGGTTCTGTATTCAATTTTGCATGATCCAACTTCTCCTTCATACCTCAAGGAAAATTTTCAGTTCATCTGCTCCACTAGTGACAGGGAACTACGTTCATCTCGAAATCTAAAGTTTCATTTCCCACCACATAAAAGTGGTTTTTTCCACTATTCCTTTACATTTCAGGCTATACAGCTTTGGAACGCCCTGCCAAATGCCATCAGACAAGCTCCAACTAAATTGACGTTCAAGAGATTGCTTCGAGAACTTAAGTTATCTGCCACGGGTTAAGCATCAACGTACGTTTTATATGTGTTGGCATTACATATTTATGTAAACGTATATTCGTAGGATATTATATATATATATGTATATATTATATATATTTATATACATTATGTATTTATATTATTTATATATATATATATGAATGTAAAGGTATGTATTTATATATTTTATATAATGTCTATATTCAGTATTGGACGTAAGATATGTAATATAAAAATTAGATTTTTTTTTTGACTGTTAATATCGACAGTTTGCGCCTATCTAACATTTTCACCAGCACCCAGGGCTGACTGGTAGAGAATGCCATTAGGCATTAAGTTTTTGCCCTTGTATACCCTAGATTTAGGTGTTGCAAAAATAAATAAATAAAATAAATAAAATTGTAGTCAAGCATTAACTTATATAAAGGTAAATAAAACCTATTATTCTATGCATGTATTTTATGATGAAACTGCAGTAAAATATTGATCTTGTGAAGTAAATTTTGCTAACAACTTAACAAGTCTGCGATCGACGTGGGTTCTTCTACCGCAAGTAATAAGTTAATGACGTGTTGGAAAATTCTTACGGAGGTCGTCAGTAAACTGCATCATGCTCCGAAGGGGCAAAAAGAGCAAGAGGTGATGAGTGATTTTTAGCAAGGATAGATACTTATATGTTAAATAAATGTTTGTTCTCGGTCAAAGGTGTTTATTGTGTAATTTTTGTACACACACAAGACAGGATATCGTGTTGCAAGTGTGAATGTGTGAGATATTGTTTCGTTGTTTCAACATCGGTCATCCGCGAGTGACTAGATATCGAACCCAGACAAAGAAAAATACGTAAATCTGCATCATTGAGAATTCCCCTTAGGTTTTCAAAGTTTAAAATGTATCAATTTCCAGGCAGGTCAGGGCATGGAAAGCCTTAATTTTCCTTGATTTCTAGCACAGTTATAGGCTGTAATAATTATTCAATATAATTCAGATCGTCATAAATCAAGGTCACTCCATCCGATGGTGTGAGAAAAACCTGCACAAAACATCTAGGTCGTAGGTTCTTTACATTTTACTATAGAGTAGAGTGGCTTATTAGCGTCGCACGAAAAGCTCTCGATGTAAAATGCTGACGGCGACATTCTTCGCTACTAGAACGAAGCAGTGGAGATGTTATCTTTAAATCTACTTAAACCTTTTATCGCGACATTCGTGCACCAATGTTCAACATTAGTGTTCTATTGTTATCTTCCTGTTGTCTATGAGAATATTATGGAAAATTCACAAGTGTGGAGGATTTCTTAAATCTATTTCAAATAAAATTCCACTTCACTGTAGTCAATTTCTCGCTTTTCTTCACTCCACTTCATCTCACTCCGCTCTGCTTCACTTCAATATACTTCATTCTACTTCGTTCCACTTCAATTCCAGTCCACTTCACTCAATTCAACTATAATATATTTCATTCCAATAATTAAATGCTTTCATATTACACCCTCGAGGTTTCTTGTGTTACGTTTTGCAAGGGCATTCACAAATAGGACACATACACTACTCTAAAACATTGAAGTATAATGTCATAGAACACAGACATCTCGAAAAAAATGTGTCCCGCCCGGGAGGTTCTATTTTCAGAATTGAGCCCCGGTTCTCCTTTCAAAATCGAACGAATCCATTGAAGATTGAAGCCACGTGGCGCCAATGCATTGAGACATACATGGTGTTCGCGGTGTCGGGTCTATACGCTAGTAGTAATACTTCAATGCTCTAAAACAATCTTTTATCCATCACATAAAAGTTTGCTCTGGGAGCCTAGGACCACTCGCAAAGTTACAATTCACTAACCACGCTATTGTATTTAATTTCGTTACTTTAATTTCATTTAGAACGCGTACTTTGTCGTGCTAATCGCGCTCAATTCGCGAAAACAACATTAAATCTCGAGGGAATTGGCGGTGTTTTGAATTTGCTAAGTAATAGTCGGAATTAGACTCATTTCAATTTAATTATACAGAAAATGGGACGGTCTTATATTGTAACATTTAAAATGAATTACAGGGTTAGTGGTGTATAAAATTATATTAAGCTTTGGAAATAAAACTTTGTTGGTAAAGCGATTAAATGTAACTTAAGATATTAATGTGATTAATAGCAATGCTTAACATTTAAGAATTCCACATTAAACGCGGTATGGTGTACCGCGTTTAATAATTATAAAACAATTGATAAAATGACACTTATAGATTACGTTTCCGAAAGCGAAGCGAGGGTGAAATTAGTACAAGGTATCAATATCATGCTATTCCACGATAGCTTTTGCAGCTTTATACTATGTAGGTACCTACTTATTTTATGGAAAAGTCAAGTTTATCGTAACTTAGTAACGTTTACCGGTATACTTGCGGTAAGGATGAAGTTACACAAGGAATATTATAATAGAACTTTATAAAACTTTCATATGGAGCAAACTTACAATTCATTTTTCAAGAACTCACAATTTAAGATCCCTTCGACCTAGGAAGTTTTGAAACTTGTTCGTTCAGTGTTTGAATTTGGAGGAGATTGTATAAAATGTTTAGGAAACTTAGAAAACGAGGCCCAGAGAAGTGCAATAGGATGTAGTGACATCTATTGTTGAGGAGCAACATGATTTTCTTTATTTTATATTTTCGCAAATATTTACTAAACTGTTGCTGTCATACAAAAAAGCATCAAACTAATTTTTCAAAGAATAAAACTCATTAAAAATACCATAATTCTGTTGTTTCCACAGGTTGTTTCTAAAGGAGTGTAGGAGGGTAGAAAGAATGTTAGATTTGGACCACGGGCAGTAAAAAATTTCCCATGGACCAACCAGTAATTGGTCTACACAGTTGGTCCATGGGCAACAAACGATTCTGCAACCATGGGTAATAATTGTGGGTTGTTAACGGTTTACCTTGAGTACGGCATGGCTTGGTTTCAAGGATGAAAGAGTGCACCACATCCCTTACAGTTAATCATTGTTCAATAAAATATCTTCTCTGTATCTCTGATTGGAAGCGCGAATTCGTTACAATACACATGAACCTTTAAAATAAGTTACTAGCAATCTAAAATAGATTTAAACAATTTATCTCAATCTAGTGTAGAGTAGTACTAGGAAAAATCTCTGGAAAATTATTGGGAATCAAGCGTTTGCTGGTGAGAGTATAAATTCAATTCGCGCTGTATCTGTGTTCTGTCCAACCAGACGAGCGCGAAAACGAGACCGAAGTAGATCCTTCAAAAGTTTAACTTTTCCGTAATGCTATTTTGAACTTTAGGTTGTTTACGTGAAAGTCGGTTTTCATCGTCAGCTTTTCGCTTATAAGATCTTTCGGTTTGGCGAAGTAGTGTGTCCTTTTCGCCCTGTTTCTACGACAGGGTAATCAGTCGTGTATGAACCGTCCGAAGCGTCGCCCGCTTCACATAATATTCAAATATTTTTAAATATTACCTTTCCGTTTCACACTTCATATTAAAATATATTTTATAGACTATATTTAATAAATCCTAAATCGCTTTTAGCTTTAGCGCGCTAAAAATTTCCCGCGAGTTTATATGTAAATATTTGTGCAAAAATAAAATTCGTTGTTTTTAAATTGATTTGCTAAAAGCGTGTAAAGGGCAGAGTATTTTGTTTTGGAGTGATTGTTGATTTATAAAAATAAACATGAAGACGTCGTCGTTTTCCCTGCGTGTTATGCGAAGGGTGAGTATTGTAATATTAGTAGTATATTGATATTGGGTAGTGATATTGGATATTGGGTGCGTGATATTGACGCGGCGTAACAGGTTGCAGCGGCCCACGCAGGTGGCTCTACAGGTTGGGCGGTGACTTCTTATCCTTTCGCCATTTCCGTCTCGACCACACCCTATTAAACTTGGATTTATTCATTGATACCTGAATTTTATAATTACTCAACATAATTATATTAATTTTTCAATTATCAAGTTGTAATGTGTATTTTTAAATAATTTTGTGATTTATTTATAACTGTTGTCGTAGACCTAGTGAGGTTGCACAGAGCATCAGCGCTGTAGTTGATCACTGTCATAGAACAACTAATCACCATTCAAAATTCAAATACTTTATTCAAAATTGGTTTGGTTTACAAACATTTTTTGAAAGTCATGCAAGCTACGCAATGCTTCAACAAGGCCCTACTGTGAGAGGGCCCGGGAGAAGAAGCAGCAAGAAACTACCGGGGTGTTTTTTTCCTACTCACAGTTACAGATAGCATTTATTAACTATTTACAATCTATATTTATAAAACCAAAAAGTCTGGTCATTAAAATAATCATCTAATTTGTAATACCCTTTCGTCATAAGAATGCTTTTAATATGAGTTTTAAATTAAAAGTATGGGATATTCATAAAATTTATCATTAAGGTCTAATCTGGTCATGATCTGGAATAAGATACAGGGTATTGATTATCCCGGAACATGCAAGCAAAGCCGCGGGTAGAGCGCTAGTAAAATATACAATTAAATCTTGACGGTGGCTAATATATTTAAACTTTCTTTCTTTTTCTTCTTTCTTTCTTGGCTGGCAACGCATCAGTGATGTTTTTGGTGTTGCTGATGTTCATGGGCGACGATAGCCACTTACCATCAGGTGGATCGTCAGCTTATTTGTCGGCTATTTCCATAAAAAAACACTTTTTCAACGGTTTCCAGTTTGACAAGGTTCCTAAATCCCTGCTGATAAAAACATTTGACAACACAAATAGAAGGTCGTTTATGTAATAGAACTTGCATACTTTATGCTAATTTTATTTACAAATCATGTCTCCGGATAACTTCAGTCTTATATAACCGTTGTCGTGCACCAGGTCACTTATGAAGCAGATAGCGGTAGCAGTAATATCTGAATGACGTTATTTTAAGGCATTTTCAAGGTAATAACATGACAATGTTATGAACTGTCATTTCATAATCCCACCATGTAATTTTTCAATTAATTTTTAGGGTTCCTTGCGAAAAAAACAAAAAAGTGGAATTCTTATAGGATCATGACTCATGTGTCTGGTCCCCTTCCACAGCTAATTTGTTTTGAAACCACTTTACCAAATGAGTGGAAATTTGGTATTCATGAGCTTTTTTGTAACTCAAAGACAAAGGTGCAACGCAAACAACAATTTTGAAAAATAAAAAAAATAACTGTTTCGTCAACCGTATCATATGGCACGACGAATGAAAGGGCTTGTTGTATATCAACAACAACTACAACAACTAGGCTAAATCAGTTTGTAATGAAATTGGGTTTGGCCGGTAACATGTACAACTCTTCTTCAAATAGTTCATGACAGTATGAGCGAAGATATGTCGACCCTTTAGAAAGGTTTTGCTATAAATGTGACTCCTGAATGAGAGGTTTTAGGTTCGATCCCGTCTGCGGCAGATATTTATGCGACAGATAATGTTTTCAGGTCTCGGATTGTTGGCATGGTCCTTTCAATTCTGGGACATTTAATTCTTAAATTTATAAATAACCGCAATCGTACTTAATAAGAATTTTAAATATTTAGTTAATGTTTATCCACTTAAACTTTCCAATGAATTTGTTTCAGAGATTATCCTATTGAAATGGACAGGAATTTTATTAAATACTCATTCTTTGCAGAGATCATGATATTTAGCTTTCGATATCGATTCCGGAGCTAGATTTTTTCACATATAAACCGAATCTGTGAATGTCAATATGCATCCGACATTCACAGAATCGGATTCCGGATTGACATCAACTTCAACTTCACACATAAAATATTTATTACACATGGGTATGGAATTTGATTTATAACACAGATTTGTACTCTGTGGTGAGTACTATGCATGTATTAGGTCTTTCTATCTTCTTGGATGCCAACCATGGAGTATCTAATACATGTAAGGAGGAACGACTCATATAGGGGGAACAAATGTACAGCAACAGTAAACAAATGGCAATATGGTGGATGCACAGGACCTCAGGTGGTGATTGAATGTGAATGATTATATCAGTGTGTTTAGTGCGATTTTTATTTGACATAATGGCGGCGTAAAGTAAACGCACGATTACTAAAACCTTTTTCTTTTCCGTACAAATTTTAGTAAACGTGCGGTTACTTTACGTCGTTATGTCAAGTAAAACTAGCACTAAGTCATAGATAAATGAATTACACTAATGCCCCAACTCAGAGTCACTAAAGGTTACTTAAATCGCCCCTTAGTACAGAATTTGTATGGTGATTCTTTACTAAAGATCGATTAAAATAACCGTTAGTGACTCTGAGTTGGGGCGTAAGTGCACTGTTGTTGACTTTAAATAAGACAGTGACAGTCCCGTATACCAAACTTCCTGTTTACGTACACCTTTACAATGTTGCTACCGTGGCACCATTATATGTAACAGAGTTTGACGGACATTTTTTCCCAACAGGGTTATTCTTCCTTAGCTCTATACTCTATGCTAGTAACGCATCGGTAGTGACTTTGGTGTCTCTGATCATTGGGCGATGGTGAATACATACCGTCTGCTTTTTTTTCAGCTATTTACATGACAAAAAATTATAAAATAATATAAAAACATCAATGCATGGATTTCGTCCTTTTTTATTATAAATATTTTGATTTAAAATCCAATTTTCCTTTGATTTTGTCGGTCGGGATTCTTGTGTTTGGTCGACTAAAATATAGGAAGAGCGATCAAATTATGTAGGATGTTTACTAACAAAAACAACCACAGATAACCTCACCCTAGCCTTGGGCACATACTCGTACAAGGAGGTTACAGTATACCGATGATCGTACTGTAATATCTCACGAACTCAAACTTCCATTTTCTCGTGGTTGTAAAGGTCACACACAGCTGTAACCCTTTAGTCTGACCGCTTGTGACCCCGAATAAATTTCCTGAAGTATCAATAATATATATCATCGATATTTGTGAGCAAAATAGGACCTTATTTGAATACATTTTGAGGAAATCTACATACGCGGCAGCGTGTCAAGCCATGTTCAAGCTGACAGAACTGGCGAGGAGCACCGTGTGTTACACGAACCATTTGGAGCCACTTTTGACCACCTCATAACTCGAAAACTATTCAACATAAATCTGTCAAACTTGGCTCATTTATTGACACTTGCAAATACATATATGCACTCTAAATTGCACAAACGCACCTCAAACGGTTATTTAGATATTAACGTCCAAAAATCGTCATTTTTTCATTAAATATCACTGATGACCTATAAAACTCTAACCCAGTTCCAGATGACCTAGATAGTTTATATTTGGCATCAAGATAGACGCGTATGTGAAGGAAAAAATCTAAAAACTGAAAATTATTGATAATTAGTGTAACTATTGAATTAGCGGTTCCACTGTATAGAGTGGTGTTACATCTATATCTGTGGGTTTTACAAATAACAATAGGTATATTCATTATCTATAAACACTTATAATGTCTAGACAAAAAGTATATTTCATCAAAAACATAAATGTGAAAGGAGAGCCATGTTCAAAAAAAAGAACTGAGACCTAAATAGGTGCCAAGTTCTGTGCACATAGGTGCAAGTGTAGAAAAGCCTAAAATTTTAGTCACAAGAACATTAATTCAAGCACATTACATTTGACTTGGCTAGTTTTCATTAGTTAGCAACCAACAAACCAAATTTTAGAAAAGTAACATAGGTATTACATCAACCTAACAAAGTTAACGAACATAATTAAACAAATGTAATATAGTCTACGTAGGTAATTAAAAAGTAGCCAAGTGAAAGGTAGATCTTGAATTACATATTCTTGTGACTAACATTTTTGTTTTTTGTACACAGAACTTGGCACCAATTTAGATCTCAATTCTTTTTTGAACATGGCTCTCATTTTACATTTATATTTCTGATGCATGCAGTTATTTTTTTATTCATGTCTGTATTATGAATTACTATCGTTTATTTTGATAATAACGCCATAGGGAAACCTACACACTGTTTTTAATTTTTTTCATATTTATAGTTCACCATTGTGTCTGCTATCAATTCGTACTTGATAAAAAGCGACTTGAACTATTTTGTCGTAGACCAGTCTACGAAACATCTACGCCATGTCTACGTTTCGTCTACGACGTAGCACACTAATTGTATGATAGTACGGAATCGTAGCACCCGTCCAACATAGTTCGTAGTATTATGTAAGTATAACTTATACGAAACTCGTAAATCTGTTTGACAAAAAAAGTAAAGAATGTAAAAAAATACATCACGAGAAAGGATAACTGTCATTTTTGTCGATAAAAGATAAAATTCTTTGTTACAGAAAATAAATCAGGGCCGACCTTATACTCGTATCTCATAGGGACACTGCCATATGTAGGGAGTATGCAGGTCTTATATTTGATTTTCAGCTAGTGCAGACATTTATAATATCACGAAATAAAATATTTATTGACATATTATACGCATAAAACAAATACATTCTCACATTTGTGCTAAATCGTGAATCGTATTTTTATGACTTATACACAATTTTTTACGATTAGAAAAAGTAAAAACTTGAGATAAAAACTGTTTGTTGTTTTGAAGCACCATCCGTAAAAGTCGACGATTTATTCAAGTGAAGAACAAAAATTGTTGTGCGGTAAAAGTAATCACAGAAAAACGTTTGTACTGAGATTGTAGTTCTTTATGATGCTTCTTTGTATATGCCATTCGTTCTAAGTTTGAAAACTGTGTATGGATGTGAGTTCTGTTCTATATCTATCTCATGGAGGATAGAGCTTTCGGATAGAGATTTCGGGCCATCTCTGTGTATGAAAAGTATCCGTAAAAACACGTCCAATTACGAGTGGTGATGCGGTGCGGTCTACAACAGCTATGTTAGAATATCTACTCGTATTTCTCAGACAGTAGCGCCATTCATTACGAGTGGCATAACTCAGCAAACTGTACTCCGTCTACAACAGCTATGTTCATATCGCTCTATTTCTCAGACACTAGCGCCATTCTGGAATGGCCATTATTGGAACCTCTATTTTCAGTAAACAGCTGGACACTTTTTCAACTTTAATTATTAACAACATTAAGGACAATGCCCATAGCCAGTACTCTCAAAAAAATTATTGTGTCACAATGATTTTTGGACAAAAAATTAAATTAAAATATTTCAAGTATAAACCCTATTTCCTAAAAAAATCCTCTTTGGGAATAATTTTCTGAAATTAATAAGTAACTTTACTTCCGTTTTGCAAAAGAAAACCATTGGGCCATTTATCCAATCATAAATGGCCCAATGGTTTTCTTTTGCAATCACAAATCTTTTAAGATCCTTCGGGCCAATAGGTTGCATTGATTCCATTAAGATTATGATAAAACAAACTGTAAGACGTAAGGGGACTGTCAAATGAATTTGAAATTTAAAAGATCGTACATTACATACGCAATCGACTTTAATACGCCGGTAAAGAGTCCATATTACTGTGAGTTTTCTATAACCTAAATTCGAAATAATTTTGTTGAAAATCTCGTATTTCCTAATATTAACATTGACTAAAGTTAGTATGTGTAATTTATTAAGATAACATAATCAAATAAAAGTATTTTTATCAAGACACAAAAATGTTAAAGTCAGTACATTTCTCCATACTAAATGGGCATTCTCATTTAGCTGATTGGTTTTAGCTACATTTTCCCAATAGAAGTTTTAAAGTTGGAACTGATTGGTGTCTGGATCGAATTTTTCGAACGTGAACATTTAAAGTGGATTGCATTTTAAGTGATTTATTTTGGAACAGGAAACTGAAAAATGTCCAATTAGCCATCACTCTTTGTCGAACATCAACCTCAGGGCAGTTGCATATTTTGGGTGAGTTTTGGAGTTATATACATGATCAATTCTGTTGTATTTTTTACCCGCCTGCCAGGAAGGGTAACGTTTTTCGCGTATATCTTGTATGTATAAAATATATATGTATGTATGTATTATTTATTTATTTCACTCTTTATTGTTAACCTAAAAAACTAGATCACAATGGGCGGACTTAATGCCTAATATGGCATTCTCCACCAGTCAACCCTGGGTGATAGTTAAAAGTTGCGGTAGGCGCTAAAAGAAATATATAGATACATACTTTTATAAATACAATACATACAAATTTACATACATACAATTAAATATAATATATAATATATGTATGTATGGATGTTTTTAATATTCTTTATTGCCTCATATTATCTTGCAAACCGTTGAACGGATTTATACAATGTGTCTTGTAATAGCGATAATTTAAGGGCATTAATTATATTTAATTTTAGTGACAAATGTACCTAAATACATATATATTCCCGTATAGCCCGATTACTTTTGGAATTTTTGAAGTATGTCACAAAAACAAAAAAAAACATTTTAGCTTAGCGATAATGGTCTTCATCGAACGCCATTTCGATGAAGTGGGTTATATTTTTTATTTGTGTCTGACATAGATAGCCAAAGATACCATCTGTCAGACTGTTCCTCTGTGGTACTACCAGAAATTTTTATGGTAGTACCATAATAATTTTTACTTTTAATGCTGTTGTTAGTGATATGCCGTGAGGGTGTAGTGAGGGCTGTTTCTATTAGTAAAGGTTACAGTCGAGTATACTACATATTTACATTATGAAAGTATTAATATCCCAACTCAGTGTCAGTACAGTCTAGAATAATTCCTGTTTAATTTAGCGGTATGTTTTAACTCTGTTAACTGACGCGACCACATGAACGCCCATCATTTAACGAACTACAGAAGCACCCTGTATTGCACACAAATTATCCTAATGGAGCCGGTGTCCACTTTAAATGCAATTAAATGCACTGGTGTTAGACTATATTTGCATAAGTTAGCTTTAAGCTTCGTGTTAATTTTCGAGTCAGTATGTATAAAAGTTTATTTGAATAAAATATTAGTTTTCTCCAATGATATTATAAGTAAAAAAGAGTCACTAGCGCGCCGAAGATGAAGATCGTAAGAGCGGTCAATTGACCTCTGCTCGTAGTCACTCTGTCAATATAAGATGATATGCACGCTTTTGTTGTCAGAAGTGCTTGAGATTTGATATACAACGTTATAATGCCTTCGTGTATTATTGTAGTGTGATTGGTGTAGTGAAACAAAAGATACCCTTGTTGTAGCTCTTTTCGGAACAGATTTTTTGGTTGATTTGTAAGGGCATGACGTATCTATATTTTTTAAAATATCATTAGTTTTCTCCGTATAACGTAGTATAATATAGTAACATGCCGTATATTTTTTGAACTCCTACTAATTTTATGAGAGCAAAAAGGTTAGTAATTTGTGGCCTGTCACGGGAAAACATTTGAACGGATTTGGATGAAATTTATCACACAGATAGTTTATAACCTAGATTACCTACTAAAATAGATTACCATTTTATCCCTGGAAATGAATGTGTCCTCTGAGATAACAGTTATAATTTAGAACGAAGGTTCTTTTAATGTTTTTCAATCCATTAATAGCTCACTATTAAGCACGAGTCTCTGCTTTTGGGGAGGCCTAGAGCATACTCCCCCACGCTGCTCCAATGCGGATTGGTGGAGGAGTTAGTGGCCAATCCGAGTGTCAGAAGTTTTCATACCACCCGATTATTAATATTGGATTGTTAAAAACTACATTTTACTACAAACAAAAGCAAATAGTCTTGTTAAATGATTTTGTTTTCAACGAGATATTCAGCTAAAGTTATTTTATTTTAAATTCCCTATAAAGTAGTTTTCACGTCACCGAGTCCGCTTTGTTGGTGTAGATAGCAAACGAGGCAAGCCAATTTATTTCATAGCTTTCGCGTCCCACTGAACACGAACGGGCAAACAAACCAAATAAGTTCCGCAAAAATCCCCCTTATTTTACGGCACTGAAGCAGTAAACGAACATGCGATCTGTTGTGCTTACTCTACTGTCCTTGTTCATAAGTTCTTAAATCAATCCCCGATGTAGGTACAGTTAGCAAAAGAATTCAAGTTCAGTATGATGAGTGTTTGATTTTCATTGAGAGCAGATGTGTCATTCACGACACAGTTTAAACAGTGCAACAGTGTAAAGTGCTAACGCATCACAACACCGTCGTCGTCGTCGTCGAGTCAGCTGCAGCGCGATGACCTACTTAACATCGCGTGACGATGTAACCAACGGCGATTACTATTAAGGCGAAGCTACTTTGTTTACGTATAATAATGGAATCTAAATCCAACGAAACACCAAAGAAACAAATTAATTTGGTTACAGAGACAGAATATCAATTGTATGAATTCTATATAAAAGAACGAGATGAAAGAGTTAAGCTGGAAAGCCTCGTTAAAGATTTACGCAGTCAAATAGACATTCTGCAGCAACAATTAAAATGTCTTGCAGAAAATACAAAGCCAACAACTACTTCTATGGATACCCCTGTTCCGCGAATAGAATATGCCACAGATGAAGAAGAACTTGCCCAAGAAACCGAGTGGATTCGAACGAAGAGTAGGAAAAAACGAAAATTGAACACCTCCCCTACTCAAGATCTAGCACCGGAAGAACACAGCGAGCAAACAAAATCTAAGAAAACCCCTTTGCCACCGCCCATCATAGTGGATGGTATTAAGGATTACCAAACTTTTTATGATTTTCTAAATGAAAACCAGGCAACGAATTCGTTCAGCATTAAAATGATGCATGGTGATACTGTTAAGATTAACGCTATAAATGGTGAATCTTATAGAGAAATCACAAAGGCCCTCAGTCTCAATAACTGTCTTTGGCACTCTTACGAAAACAAACAAGAGCGTCCAATAAGAGTCATGGCCAAGCAACTTCCCTCCACTTGTAAGCCAGAAAGAATTATTGAAGACCTCAAGAACAAGGGATACAAAATACTGGAAGCAATCAACAAATTGAGCTGGAGAACTAAACAGCCACTCAATATGTTTATGCTAGTATTCAATAATGAAGAAGACACGAATAAAATATTTAATATAAAGACAATCCTGGGATGTAAAGTTAATGTACAACCTTTAAAAACTACGAAACTAGTGCCCCAGTGTAAAAGATGTCAGGCCTACGGTCATACACAAAGATACTGCTCCAAACAACTTCGGTGCGTAAAATGTACAGGTAAACACCTTACCAAGGATTGCCAAAAACCTGAAAAAGAGAAACCTAAATGCGTCCATTGTGGAGCTGCACATCCAGCTAATTACAGAGGATGTACTATAGCAAAAGAGATACAACTCATGAGAAACAAAAGAACTAAGTCAAACTCTGATAACAATAAAGGTGACACAATTCATCAACATAATCCACAAAGAGAAAGTTGTAATATTCGTAAAGAAAATAAAGTTACTGAAGTAAGAGCTAAAAAAACGAATAAACTTATCTCGTACGCTGACGCTACTAAGGGAACAGCGACATTATCTAATTTAGAAACTACATCATCAAAAAAATTGGATGATATCTTAAACCTAATGATATCATTCGACGAGCGTCTGAAAAAAATAGAAAATAGCTCTAAAAGTGCTATGATTACACAGAAGAAATGAATACTACTCTAAAGATCATGACGTGAAACTCAAATGGATTACTTAAACACCAACAAGAACTTCAAATAATCCTGAACAAAGAAAATGTCGACGTGTGTCTAATATCTGAAACACACTTTACTAAACAAACCTTTATTAAATTTAAAGGATATAAATTATACTGTACATTGCACCCAGATAACACAGCAAGAGGTGGCAGTGCGGTAATCTTGAAAGAAAACCTTCAACATCATGAAACGTATAAATATGAAGAACGAGAAATACAGGCTGTAGCAGTAAGCATCATAACCAAAAGCTATCCCATTACAATAGCGGCAATCTACTGTCCTCCTCGATATTTAATAAAAAAAGATCAATATGTGACCCTTCTAAAATCCCTCGGTAACAAGTTTGTTTTAGGAGGGGACTTTAACGCTAAAAACACTTATTGGGGCTCTAGGCTAAATACACCGAAAGGGAAAGAGCTATTAAGTGCTATAAGAGAGACAAAATGCAATCCTGTATCAACTGGCACACCAACGTATTGGCCAACAGATACTCACAAAATACCTGACTTAATAGACTTCTTCATTATCAAGAATATTTCGTCAACTTATTTAAAAACATATCAGAGTTTAGACATGAGCTCAGATCATTCACCGATATACCTAAAAATAAGTGAAAACGTGTTACTCACAGAACAACCTCTAACCTTAAGTAATAAGTATACAGACTGGAATAGTTTTAAAACGGAATTAGATAACCTAATAGACTTAAAAGTACCTTTAAAAACTCCAGAACAGCTAAATATAGAGACTGAAAAATTTATTCAGATTCTTCAGCTTACAGCCTGGAAAAATACACCAGATGTAAACAGAAAAGCAAAAGGCAAGACATACCCATTAAGAATTGTGCAACTGATAGCTGAAAAAAGAAAACAAAGAGCTAAATGGCACCAAACGAGATGTCAAGAAGATAAAAGGAAATTAAATAACCTAACAAAGAAAGTGACACGCCTTATTAGTGACTACAATGAAGAACGTACTGATACCTATCTTCAACACTTAACTTATGACCGCAGTACTAACTACTCCTTATGGAAAACTACTAAAAATTCAAAAAAGCCTATCACTCATATCCCACCATTAAAAGATGGCAATGGGAAATGGGCAGTTAGCAATGAACAGAAAGCCAATACATTTGCAGATTATTTAGAGACTATATTCCAGCCAAATCAGATTGAAAATAGTGAAACTTTACAGTTAGATGTCGGAATAATCGACAATGATTGTAAAATAACATTAGTAACACCAAAGGAAGTTCAACGAGAAATTAAAAAGCATATAAATCCACGAAAGTCTCCTGGATTTGATCTCATAACAGGAGAAATCTTATGTAATCTTCCAAGAAAAGGAGTAGTTAAATTAACAACTTTGATTAATGCTTCCTTGAGGTTAAGATTTGTGCCCGATTTATGGAAAGTAGCTGAAATAATAATGATACCAAAGCCAGGAAAACCGATCCATGAACCAGCGTCGTACCGGCCAATATCATTACTACCTGTAATTTCAAAACTGTTCGAAAAACTATTACTGAAAAGGCTAAAACCAATCATTGATAGCAAAAATCTCATTCCTGAACATCAATTTGGATTCCGAGAAAAACACTCAACTGTTGAACAAGTACATCGAATCACAAATATTATAGAAAAATCCCTAGAAGAAAAGAAAGTATGTTCAGCTATATTTCTTGATGTGGCACAAGCCTTTGACAAGGTATGGCATGAAGGTCTGATATAAAAGATAAAAAATATGCTGCCGACACAATTCGCAGAAATATTAGAATCTTACGTCTCAAACAGAGTATTTAGAATAAGGTATGAAGACACATATTCCCAGCTGAAGGAAATTAAAGCAGGAGTACCACAAGGAAGTGTACTAGGTCCGGTCCTATATCTTTTGTACACAAGTGATATTCCGCAAATGGAAAACAACAGCATAGCAACCTTTGCTGATGACACGGCCTTAATGGCTGTAGGCAATACGCACAGTGAAGCGATTGAAAAAGTTCAAGACGCTGTTACACTGGTAACTAGCTGGACTAAAAAATGGAGGATTAAACTTAATGAATCCAAATCCATCCATATAGACTTTACCAACAAGAAAAAACAATATTTTCCCGTTTACATAGAAGAAAAGCAAATACCGTATGAAAATACAGCAAAGTACCTTGGCATGACGCTCGACACAAAGTTACGCTGGAAAGCACATGTTAAGAAAAAAAAAGAAGAATTAGAAATACGATATAGGAATATGTATTGGCTGCTTGGAAAACATTCAAAGCTATCAATACGTAATAAGCTTATTTTGTATAAACAGGTCCTAATGCCAATATGGACCTATGGTGCACAGCTGTGGGGCTGCACTAAAAAAAGCAATTTACAGATAATCCAAAGATTCCAAAACAAAGTATTAAGGGAAGCAGTAAATGCTCCCTGGTACATAAGGAATGATGACCTCCACCGGGACCTTAACATGGAGTGCGTTGTTAACGTTATTAAAAAATATGCAGAAGCTCATCATCATAGACTTCACCATCATGTGAATGTTGAGGCTATCCAGCTTCTCGACCACACCGATCTAGTGAGAAGACTTAAAAGAACAAAACCATTTGAGTTAGTGTAGTGTAAGTGTTATAGTGAACTAGACAGTGTAATGTAGTGTTAGTGCTATCGGTAAAGACACATGAATAAACTGACTTCCCCTTAAAAAGAGACAATAAGAAAAGTGTTACTGGACATATTCTTATATAAATGTAGTTTATTAGTTTAAGTTAAATGAAAATTACTTATTAGTCTTGTAGGCTAGATTGTAATATAAGCGGGGACAAACATGTGTCCTACAAAAGGAAAAAAAAAAAAAAAAGTATGATGAGTATATTAGCTTCAACCCATTAATGGCCCGCTAGTGAGCACGGGTCTCTCCTCTTGAAGAGGCCTAGAGCATGCTCCATCACGCTGCTCCAGTACGGATTGGTGGAGGGGTTAGTGGCCAACCCGAGTGTCGGAAGTTTTCAAACCGCCCGAGGGCCTCCGACATGGCTTAAAGACTGTTATTTTATGATAACATCCGGGAACGACGGCTTTGCGTGCCCGCCGAAGCACGGAAACGCTCAAGAATTTTTTGCCACTAGCGGTCACCCATCCAAATACCGACCGCGCCCGCTGTTGCTTAACTTTGTCGATCACTTAGGATCGACACAAGCCACAGGGCTATGAGCACTTCAAATGTTGTTGCTTTTTGCTTTTTTTGCTTTGCTTGTATCATGCCCTGCATATTTATTTTACTGACTGTACCAATCTAATAAAAGCAATACAGATTTTCGATTCTATTTCTGACTTAAAGTATTTTTTGTAGGGCAACATTTAAGCTATAAATCTTAGTTGGTATTGTCTATTAAGTATCATGGGTAAATATCTACGACTATATTTTAACCCTCCCTGTCTACTGCAGAATATCAGTCTATTCACAAATATATATAAAGTAATTACTTTATCACTGTGTTCCAATGCAGATAAATGGTAGGCAAGACAAATATCGGAAGTTTTTACGCCAACCAAGGTCTATGACATGGCTTGAACGATAACCTACGCTTCATAGAATTTTCACTGTTACAGACAAATCGTTCGCACGTTTGCCGGCCATTGACATAAAATTGAATAGACGGGTGTACAAATGGAAGCAATTTAGGCTTAGTAACAGGATTCCTTTGTATACCGAACCCCAGAAACTTCTTTGTCACGCACGAAAGCGTACACAATATAAGGTAGAATTCCTCGGACTGCCAACGTTCTTACGTGCGTTAGTAATCCCCATGAGTTTAGTTTACGGCCAGGTTTTGATACCTGATACAGCCAGGATACGAATGGTTTGATAGTACTTAATAAGGTTTTAATTTTTTCATTATATTTATATACAACGTTATTTAAAAACATTAATTATGACTTAATTAATTTAAATATTAACTAACACAATTACCATGAAAACTCGGATTTGTTATCGCAAAGGAACATTCGTTGAGATATCAATGTTAAGTTTTAGAAAAAAACTCGTAATTATCTTTTTATACAACGTTACTCATAGAATAGTTAAATGAATTGTATACCTCCGAACTGGCTATCGTTTAGTTTCCAAAGTTGGCTTGGCCTCAAGGATTTGATTAAACCTAATAAGTACTATGATGTGTACTGTGATGTGTGTGTGTGTGTGTGTGATTAAAGTCCAAAACCTTAATTTACAATTGATACAAAGTTGAACTATGCTTGGACCATTCATGACATTGCTTCCAGTAATTGAGTTTCCATGGCTGTGACCGGTAACCTCGCCATTTCTCTTCACTGTCGCTAGTGACCCCGATCCTGATATAATAGTCTTTATGGTTCAATTCCGATACTAATATAAACGTGCACTTTTCATTTGTATCACTTTGTCGTAGGTTTGTTCTAGTTTATAATGGTGTAGCTTTGAGAGATTGTTTTCGATATTTCAGCATTAGGGAAAGAATGAACATAAATATTTTTAATTTAAATAATAGTTGCATTTCTTTTACTAATTTTTTCATGATCTTTGAAGTTTGATAGCTATATGTAATTTTTTATTCGAGTGGCTATAAAAAATATTATAGCTAATTATAAGATACATAAATGTGACATAATCATCAAAATATCTTTGGAAATGGGAATGTTTTGAGGCTTTGAAGTAACAACACCATGTATATCAACATCATGAATCTTCTCCATTGAGAAATGTATAAGGGTATTAAAAATGTATGAAATATTGACAAACACCGATGTATTCACAGGCACCGATTGTATGAGAGTCACAGACAGATCCGAACCGTCGCGTTTGAAGTTTAGTGAATTAATGTTATGAATGAAGCCAATATTATTAGTCAGTATTACAAGTGTTAAAGTTGAGTATAATAATACAAAAAAGTACTATATTTGTTAACTGACGACATGATGTGAAAACCTACTAACACAAAATGGAGTTCTTTAGCCGTGATTGGGTCAGAATCTTTTCTAAAGGTTCTCTGGCTGAAAATGGATTCCTATTGTTGTGCAGGCGTTGACTGTCCCTTCGTCCATCAAATGCTTTTAGATGGTTAACGATGTTTCTTAAAGGTTCGTACGCGTCTTTTTGATCGTACGGTCTCCTTTTGCTATAAATGAAAATGACACAAATATTTACATTAAACATTTGCTTATGCCATATTATTATCTACGTGTCTACTTCGTTTTTTTCTATTTATTTGTATCTTTTCAATATTTAAGTACATTGCAACAATTTCGGAATTTATACTAGCTCTTTTTACCTGCGGAGCCATTTGCGTTTAACATTTCTTCATTATTGAAAATTCAAAATTCAGATATTTTTATTCAAAATTGGTTTGGTTTATAAAAACTTTTTGAAAGTCATGCAAATTACGCGACTGGTACTCTATATCAATATTATACTTTACAAGTTATACATGTGGGTACTCGTATAAAAATGAAATGCTTACAGTCTTCGAGTTAAAATTAATGTCAATCATCTTTTTCTACTACGGAGTGTATCTAACTGGATTTGCTTTCTGAGGAAAAATTTTAATTCTATCTATTTATCTAACAGCTTTTAAAGTTATTGCTGGACATAGGCCTCCCCTAATTAGCGCCACTCTGACCGGTCCTGAGCCCTCTGAATCCAGCGGCTTTCCGCTGTCTTTTTTAGGTCGTCAGTCCATCTGGTCGGGGGCGACTAGTGCGCCTTTTACCGAGACGTGCTCGCTATGCGAGTACTTTTCGATCCCATCGGTTATCTGACCTTCGAACGATGTGTCCTATCCATTGCTAGTTCAGTTGGCTAACTCTGCGAGCTATATCAGTAACTTTTAATTAAAGTTAAGCAAACAATGTTAATTTATGACAGTTAATTTATGTCCTTACATTATCTTGGTATTGTCGCTTGGTTGTTTACGATTGACGTGAGCGTCTGCGGTTAATAGCTCATGCGTTATGACGACGTGAATTTGACGTTATGCTTTTGTTATGGTTGCGTTGTGTGTGACGTCAACATTATATTGCGTTTGTTTAACGTAAGCGTTTCTATGTATCTTATCTATTCAAATAGTCTTAATAAACCATTCAGAGCACTTAGTTCTCGTGCTAGAGTTAACTATTGTGAGAAAAGTTATTTTTTATTTAAGTAACCGACAAACGAGCTGACGTTTCACCTTATGATGGCCACCGTCGTCTATGGACATATGCAACATCAAAGGCATCACCGATGCGTTGCCGACCAAAGAACCGAGTCTCAAGCACTCAGCAGAAACAAGCAAGAGGATGGTAGCTAAAGCTGGCCATACACGATCAAGTATTTTTTGTCAAGGGATTTTGATGAAACTTAAGATAAAATAGAGCATGATATGGAATAATATATGACTTTTTATTTGGGTAAATGCGGGTGAAATCGCCGGCGGATAGTTAGTTCAAATCACTAGATAGGTATATCTATATGATCCGACAAGTGAAGACGTAGTTAAGTTATCGTTTAAGGGGCTTCAGATATCCACATAAACCTATCATTTTATGTACAAAGAGTAGATGAACCACCTTATGGTGTATGGTTATTGTCGTTCATGGACAACAATAGTACCACATGCATTGTCGATGTGTTACGGCAGTTACGGCCAAAATACTCCACCACCATGCAAGTAAGTTGCCGTTGAATTGTAAAAATGGATGGAGCGCTTTATACTCGTACATACCTCCTACTCTTTAAATGCACTCTGCTGAAGCACAAATAATATTTGTGCTCGGGACTCAAATGAGTCCCTTTCTGCGATTGAAATTCGACCGTAATTCATGTGTCCAAGGGTTACTTTACTTTGAAACTATTTCACATTTTATTTTCGCTACTAAATGTTGTTAATATTGGGGTACATTACACCCATACATAAATTTTAGCTTCCTGCACTTCTTCTCGTTATTAGTTATACCATAGAAGAAATAATAGTACAAATATAATAATAGTTATACTCATAATACAAGCCCGTACGTTTAAACTAGTAGCTCAGACTAATAGTAGAAGCTACTGGTAGTATTAAACAATTAGATGGAAGTGTACCCGTATACAACAGCAATATTGACTTGAGAATTGTTGTAGCGAGCTGGAACCAATATCACCTGGCTAAGTTTCCAATATTTCCGTGCGTACAGAACAATAGCGTGAACAGAAAACACCAGGTAGAATACTAGAATAAAATAAAGATTGTCTACTCTAAAATGAATGAAATAAATATTTCCACTTACAGGTTATAAAAATAAAAATTTATAATAATTACAAAAAATAATCGACTTCAAAATAAGGGATAACTAAAACACATGACAAGCACCAGCTTTTGAACATAAAAAAATATATTCAAATTGATAACCTCTTCCGTTTTTTGAAATCGGTTAAAATAATAATATTGATTGAAGGCGGGTATTACGATGATTACTTGCATACCTGCCATAATGCCATATTTTAAGGTCGATGGTTAATTTTACAAATGAGATGTGTACGACGCGAGGCTGCATAAACCATTTTAACCACAATGTGGCTTCACACCTGCAGCTTTCATTATTTGAGGGCTGAATTTCAAAATATACTCGTGCAATTAACTTTAAACAAAAAATAATCTCTTCAACTACTACCTACCTCTAATTTTCTTAATAATTGTTGATTTAGTTGTCATAATAATAACAACATTATTAATTGCCTATCTTTCAGTGAGTGCTGAAAATGTTTAGTGTTTTAACTGTAAATTCTCCAATGACTTTCTTATACCTTAATTCTTATAGCTTTCTTATAGCTTCTACCCGAGACTTCGTCTGCGTCTCTACGCAGACTCACCATTCAAATCGTAGTGTAGGGCTATGAGTGTGAAGCGTCTAGTTTTGCAATGTCAACGTTAGTAACAACAAATATTTAAAAACCGTGCAAGTGCGTGTCAGGCCACACTCGATTTAGGGTTCCGAAGCAGTAAGTTTATCGACTATTACTAATTAACTTCTTATGCTAAAATAATAACAAGAAAATTCGTAGTTATTACATGAAAGAATAACTAACATCTAACTCCTACAACCAAAAGTTCACATTTATAATATTAGTTTATCTAGAAAAGTTTTCAGATTTTAATACCATAGCTACCTGCAAGTTTTTAGTCACCGTGTCTACAACAACATTACAAACCCAACAACAAAATAAATCAACGCAGATATACACAAACCGGAAAACATGTCTTCACCTTCTGTTCGTTGTAATAACTATTTTGAAAATAAATCTTTTGCTATTCCCAAGTTTTTTAATATTTTTTTGTAAATATTTGTATTTAGCGGCTTCATGTTAAGTAAATTGATGTAAGGTGAATATTTCAATATTTGGTAGCATAGTTCATAATAATATTAAATTAATTAAAACTTCCATTACTGGTAAAAACCCAATATAGCTAAATTTTCTTACTTCCTTTTACATTTCGCAGTAAGATTAGTTTTTAACAGAAATCTAAGTGAGCATCCGGGCAATCGATTGCTATCTAAGCAAACTTCCTTAGAAAGATAAAAAATTGTATTAAAGTTGAGTGAGTTGAGATCGTAGTAAGTTATTTCAAAATTTATGTTATGTGCTTATTTTTTCCTATGTTCGCTATTACTTAGGGTATCACAGGATTAAATAGAAAACTTTAGTATTTAATAGACAAACTTTTATTACTATCATTGATTGTGACCCATTAACAGTCAGTTGACTGTAGACAAGGCACAAGTGTTTAATCAAATTAAATCATTTATTCATTCTTGACGTTGCTTAGACAAACACTTTAATATCGATAGTAACTACAGGGCTTTTTAATAAAAATTTTATAATCAAATTTATGAATTCTGGTACCTTTTTTCGAATCTCGACCAAAGAACACATTCGTATTTTAATATCCAAAACATCACCAAATTGAAGCCAAAATTGTACGGTGACAACAAAATTGTAATACGACATTCGTACAACCAACATGGCAGTACGACGGTACCTCGCAGCCGGTACGCGCTGAGACCATCCGGGACAATTTTGCGGTCATGTTTATCGACTGTATGTGAACGTGGTTAGTGAACAAACATTGTACTATAAACTGAATTTTCCGCTATGTGGGTATTTTGTAGGTACTATGGTACGATGGAATGAGGTTAGAACGCGGGAAATTCCGTAGAAAAGGAAAGATAAAAGTTTTGTATCATTTTGTTAAGGGAACGCAACACATGAGATTTGTGGTAGCATGGTATTAGTAAGGATGAAAGTTAAAGGACTTTATGTAGCTTTAGAATGCTTTAGTAACAGAAATCTGGAATCCATTAAAAATGTTGCAGACTCAAGAGCAAGCGAAGCCTAAAGCAAAGTGGTACATTATCTAGACATGCAAGTAAGTAGGATCTTAAAAGAAGGAGGGTGGACGCTTATAAAAATACAACGTGAAAATGAAAAATTAGCTAAAGTTAAGCTAAAAGCTTTATGAGTAGTAAGGTACAAAGTAAAGTAAATATTTCGCAAAGTTGTAAGCGAGTAAGCCTTGAATTTACTCAAGGAAATATGCCGATTGCAAAGATAAGGTACTAACACAGGGTACTAAGCTGTTTCGTACACGCCAACATTGCAACTATTTATGTATGTGCCAATTTTGTAAATATGGTAAAGATTTCTTTTCTTTTCTTCGTCAGAGTGGAAGGCAAAGAAATTTCAATGTTAGAGGCTTCGTTTTTCTTTTTATTAACCCTAAAAAGGCCTAAAAATGCTAGGATATAAGCTCTATAATAACTACCATAAACTATGTACATATGCCTTACCCTGCAAATTTAATATTGATTAATTTGAGTTCAAGTTATCTGCTTTTGTTGAGCCCTGTTGGACAGGGCCTATCCTAGGTCCTTCTTTTAGATGTCGGTGGTTTATGTGACCATTGTTAACTTGAAAGAAGCACACATCCTTAATAACAGTAAAACCTTTAGACCAATAATCGAGGTTCCAGATTCCTTGGTAAAATGCTTATCGATTAAACAAGTAGACAAATCACATGACATGGTTGTTGTAACACGTCCTGCACATTTATAACCAATGACGTCACTGGCAAGTTACTGGTCAATTAAGAAGTTGACTTGGTTATTAAAAACTTCACAGCTGATATTAAAATATTGAAACAATGCTCTCTAAATTTAACTTTACTTTTAACCTTAAACCAATTAAAAAACTGTATTACTTTTTCTTTCATTTTATTTTACTTTTACAATCTTTAATTTTTGTAATTATTTAAGTACATTATTGTTTTAAAATATGTTATACGATATTATTTACGTTTCTATTCCAATTTAAGTAAAAAACTATATGAATTATCCACACAAATTAAAGTTTGTGTTGTTTTTATTCACCCACAAGTAAGTAAATTAAACTTCTCAATTTCGAATGTAAAATGATTTGAGGGTTTTTACAAGACGACAAAAATTATTGTCGACTAATTTCAATAGCATATCACTTCGCTTTGAACTTAACATTTATCCAGCGAAAAAATATCGTGATACAAGCTTGGCAACGAAGGTAGCGCGTGGCGTGGTATCGATACCACGAACCTTATAAGCCATGAAATTGTGTCGAATCGCAAGGAGCCGATAAATGGAATACATATTATATTGGTGAAATGTTTTAATGCTGCTGTGGAAATGTTGAAGCTACTTGGGTTTAAGCGTTTGGAATTGAGATATACATCGCACTTTTGTATTTTGGAGTATAATAATAATCTCACATGAACACAGCATAACATAAACAAATTTAATTATTTTAAATTGGATAATATTATATTTTTTGTTCATAATTTGCCCTTTTACTTGGTTGTCAATTGTTGCCCTTAGGATTCTCTAAATTATTTTGTATTTCCTTAAAATCAAAATCCAAATCAATCAACCCCTTTAGCTCCTTAGTCAAGTTTATGTGCGTTAAATTTCAACTTTTTTGTAGGAACTAAGTATATTCACATTCAATCGGGATTGAATTGTGGATCGACTAACATGGGAGCAACTTTAAAAATTCAGAATAAAAATTGCATAAGCAACATAATATTATATTTAAGAAGAGGATAACAACAGCAAAACTCTTGTGACAACATGTAAAAAAGGAAAAGGGAATTCGTCCCCAGTGGACACATTAATGGGACTTAGAAAGGGACAAGGACTTCAGTAAGTTTTGAACCCAACCAAAGGATCGTTTATCGGGAACTTTATCCTGTAAAAATAGCTGCAACTACCATCAACTATTTTTAGGGTTCACACATTCTATAAAAGGGCAGAAGCGTTATAGATCACACTTCTGCTAATCATCACAGAATGTTCCCTATTCTATAATGCCTAAGCTAATGGAGTACATTTTATTTCAAATTACAAAATATATCTGCCAGAATTTGACATGTGAAATAAAAGGGTTGTTAGGAACACTGTATTCCTGATATACTCGTATTTAAAAATACATAATTTGAAGAAAATTTACAATTTACATTCCTCCGCCACTTTTCGCCGTTGAAAGTAAATAACTCTCTTGAGAGATAGTTCAGTCAATAAAGTAGTTGTAGAGTGCGTGAGCGGGAACCTAAGCGATTTCTTCAGAAACTTATTCAGGATGCTTAGGGAGATAACATACTAAAAGTCCTGGGGTCTAGGAGGTGAGCCGGAGGGAGGGGGGGGTTACAAAGGTCTCAATTTTAGGTTTTTCGCCAATATCTCAAAAACGGTGTGTTGTAGCGAAAAATGTTCTAAGATGAAATGAAAGCTTATAAAATTCTCTATAACTTTAATTCTGTACACTTTTTCCATATCTCCAACCATTTTTGAACTACACGCTCCAGAAATGTCGAAATTAAAGTAATTCAGCGTGATAACCATTACCTGATGCGAAAATTATCTTAAAATTTAAAGTAACCTAAGCTGGGAGTACCTCCACGTAGTAAAAGCAGTAACAGTAAGAAATCGCGTTTTTTATAACAGTGGATAACTGGGCAGAGGCGGGAAAACAATCATGATATTGATGAAGATTTCTTTTCGCATAATATCTCTAATGCTTGCTGTAGGAAACGCGACCTTATTGGCTAAAACTCCTATTGATATTGTATACTTGATTTCGGGCTTATCATATTATAGGTTTTCGCAATTTTATTTCGTCTGGTACGGTAGCCTAGCCGGTAACGCAGGGGGGCAGCCACAAAATGTTCTTTTCAGATATACATATGTACACTGTTATTAGTAACACAATTGGGTTATCCAACATGAGTACTAATAAGAGTCCTGTATGCATTCTGTATGACGAGAATGTCGTTGAAGGTAGTAACGATGTCTCTGAGGGAAAGGAAAGGGAATACTGGGTCGTATTAAAGCTAGTAAGGAAAGGAAAGACGGCAAATATCAAAGTTTCCTCCACTTGACATCCCTTTTGATTTACATCAGCTGTCGTAAAAATGACACCCGAACTGATACCATTAAAAGTGACGGTAGGCAGGCATCTTTATCTAATGAAGAGGCAGGGCAGTCGCAGCTCAGACCTTCTGCTCCACCATTTGCCTTCAAGAATAATTGTTTTTTATGTGCATGTTGCCTTAATAAAGATATAAAAAAGCCTTTTAACAAAAACAAACAAAAAAAAAGAGTATCTCATCGTGGGAAAGTAATCCATGTAAGCAAATATTTCTTCCATAGCCTCTACGAGATGGGTATCTCTAGAGATCTCAGTTTTGTAGAGTTTTGGGTAACTGACAGACTTCACAAGTGAGTAATAGTGTCTTCGTGATATTTTGCTCCTTCAGCAACAAGATCGGTAATGCAGGAAAAAATATCAAGAACTTCGTTACCCCAGGCATCATTTCTCGAAGAACATACCTGCTTGATACAATATTTAGCAGCTAGAGTCTCAATTGAATGTACAACCCGCCTTTTGTTCAAAGGCTTTTTTATATCTTCATTAAGGCAATATGTACATAAAAAACAATTATTCTTGAAGGTAAATGGTGGAGCAGAAGGTCTGAGCTGCGACTGCCCTGCCTCTTCATTAGATAAAGATGCCTGCCTAATGTCTTTTTTAATGGTATCAGTTCGGGTGTCATTTTTACGACAGCTGATGTGAATCACGCTGTTATCACGCTGAATAACTTAAATTGCTACATTTCTGGAGCGTATAGTTCAAAAACGGTCGGAGATATGGAAAAAGTCTACAGAATTAAAGTTATAGAGAATTTTATAAGCTTTCATTTCATCTTGGAACATTTTTCGCTACAACGCACCGTTTTTCAGATATTGGTGAAAAACCTAAAATTCAGACCTTTGTAACCCCCCCCTCCCTCCGGCTCACCTCCTAGACCCCAGGACTTTTAGTATGTTATCTCCCTAAGCACCCTGAATAACTTTCTGAAGAAATCGCTTAGGTTCCCGCTCACGCACTCTATACCCTCTTTTGAGTCATTCCTTGACTGGACTAAGAGGAGTCATCGAAAGATGAAAGTGCTTTTCTTCGTTTTTCTAATGCAAAGAGACAGTCACTAACATACGAGAAGTATCAGGTTTAACGTGGTGGGACCGAGTTCACTGAACTTTATTAGGAGGGATCTTACTTCTTCGTTCATTGTTCTACAAGCAGAAATACAGCAGTGAGCAGAGAAGATTGGATTAGTTATAATTTCTTCATTCGAAAACTGCATATATTTGCAAGCAACAAACATTATAAAAATTGGAAGCATCATTATTTTATAGTTTATTCTACCACGTTTCACAAAGTATAGTAGTAGTTGAGTAATTAGTTGTATATTTTCCATTATGATACTCCTTTTGATACTACTAATAATTTTAAACAACAAAGTCGTTCTGCTTATGACAGCTGTAATAACTTTTGTGTATATAGCTGGGCTTGTCTCCATGCAATATCGGGAGGGTTCGAGTAATATGTATAAATAAAATTCTATGTGCCGAGACAAATAGAAGGGGCCTTAAAGCCGTATTACTGCCTACTACGGTGTTGTGTGTGGAAAATATATTTTCTCTGTACAAAGAAAATCCCAAATTATATTTGACAAGGCTTGAAGGAGCTTCGCAACCGCGGAGGGGTAAATTGGATGGAATATTTGTGATGTTGCTTCTCTGCGTTAGAAACACGTACAAGTATGAGTTTTATTTAAAAAAATAGAATTTTAAAATAAATATTGGATTATAGAACAGGCAAGCTCTTCGATAATATGTTCAAAATGCACCAGTGGTTACACTAGAGTAATTTACACTAATTAGTGTGCACTCGCAAATACGCAAAAGTAGACCGTAGCGAGTGATAGAATAGACCTGTATAACGTTAACTTGCACCAAATCACAGGTTTAAGGCTGAAATTACGAATTACACGAAGAACCCCTCTGGTTTACCGTGTTATAAAAGCATGGCCTATAACGGTATGTTATACACTTATGATAAGGTGGTATGATCGCTCATTTGTTGGCTTGGCTACAACATAAAAAACACAACTTGTTCTACGCTCATCAATAAGTCTTAAGTGCCTACTTAAACCGTAAAATCTTATTTGCAAGGTCGTCTTTCCTCCCCTAGGAGTTCAATTTTATTTAACTTTTGACTTGCAGCAATACTGCAACTGCGATCTCGTCTCGAGATAAGATCAGCCTTTTAAGGAAAACTTCTCAAAGCGCGGTTTGATTTGGCTTCGTTACCTTTCTGAAATTTCCTTATAAGATATTCAAAGTCAAAATATTTTATTCGTATTGGTATCACTGATATATTTATGCACGTCATTTTTTGACTTTTCGGAAAGATGCTTTGTCATGGATGAAAAGAAAAGCCTAAAGAAACTCCTCAGCAAATCCTTTAAATTTTTTTACAAAAAAAAAGATAATAATACAAAAGTATTTACTATTCTGAGCGGAACTGATTTAAAAGGAATATACATGTATGAGCGTACAAGATTTTCCACGAACCGTATAAATAAATCAAATCAAGATCATTTTTTCATGTACTTATTCAATAATACACTTATGTATGTTATATTTATTTAGCATCATAAATCTGCTTTATTATGCTGAACAAGAAAAGGCAAAAGAAAGTATTCTGTATATCATTATGTGAGTGTATTTGCGTATATTTATATAGAGTGGGATATAAAAGCATTTATACAAGGTTGACAATATGTTATCTTTGCATAATATTTTCGTGTAAGTTTGCGCCTCTAAATAAAATTAAGTTTTAGCATACACAATAGCATATACATAGCAGTCCATGAATACACCGCAGGGGATATTGTATAATCTTAATATATATAAATTACGTGACACGTTGTTTGTCTGCGATGGACCCCTAAACTACTTAACCGATTTCAATTTTTGCACACCGTGTGCAGTTTGATCCAACTTGAAGATAGGATAGCTTACAATTTATAGTCGCAATATTATACATAATTTCCGCGTGCGAAGCTGCGGGCAACAGCTAGTATAGTATAATATCCTAACACCGTATGATGTATTTCTGTATTAAATTCAAGATAAGTTATGCAACCACAACATAATGAAATCTCGGACTTGTGGCCCCACCGGACATGACATTTTCCTTATCTTGATAAATCCCAACAGCTTGAACATATCAAACTTCACAAAAACAAGCTACGTATGAAGAGTGTATCTACTTTTATTACTGTTATTTATTTTTATTACACGCTGTTATTTAAGTTGGTTTTGTTCGTTAGTATCTTAGCATGTAATATACAGGGTGGAAATAAAAGACGGTAGTTGGAGGAAAAGTACCCTGAATATTGATAATGGCAAATTTAACTGAAAGGAAACATTTGTTTATTTATAAAAGTAGGTAAAAGTGCATTCAAATATTTTTGAAAAATCACCAGCTGGGAATCAAACCGGTGAAATGTGAAAAATAAAACATCGTGTATTTTATCATACCAACCGAAAGTGTCATTTATTAGGATCAATTTCTTTTAAGCAATAGTGCCTTAAATTATGGCTACTTGGTCGCTGGACACACTGTATATAATGGCTTCAAAAGAAAAATGAGTAATGGTTCCAGTCATTATAAAACGTGGGCAGAAAAGTTTTCCAATAGAAAAGACGTAATGAAAAATGGTTAAATTGAAGAAACAAAATTAATTCATTAGTATTTTTCTCATCGTTTTACTTGACGTCTCTTCTTGTATTTTTTTAATGTAAAAAACCAATAAACGAGCTGACCGTCAACCTCATGGTATGAGTGATCAGTAGCCAACGGATCACCAACGTGTTGTCTACTAAACTCTACTAAAAAAAGTATGCTCTCAAGAAGTAAAGAAGGAATGGTCTCAGCTTCTATGATTGATATAAAAAATAGGAACAAAAAAACTGAGATTAAAATTATCCTGATATTCAAATAGGACGTTGAATTTCAGTTCATTAAGCTAGGCTTCAATTAATTAATTTATCCTTAGAAGTGATTTCTCAATTGAAAATGTCTATTAAAATATCGCGAATACTAAATAATAATACTTCTATTAACCACAGGCATTAAACAACTTTAGAAGTATTTAGCTAATGTAGGATATACATAGCATCGGTCGTAAATATTATTTAAAGTCATAAATAACAGATCTATATTGGCTAGTTTTTTACATAATTATGATAAGTGAATGCTTCACAATAATCCCATTTGAACGTGAACGGTGAGGGTGAAGATAAGACCTTGGTCTCATTTTGATGATGAGTGCAATAACTCGAGACATGCGAGTGATTGGAAAGGTTCCATTTTTCATTGAAATCATAAAAAAGGAGTTATTTTACGACAAAATATATTTACTGAGAGCGGTAAAACATATTACGACATTCACGACTCAGGAAATAATCATGAAATAATAATTAATTTTAGAACAGAATTTAGAACTGTAAAGGTCGCGGCGCGCTAATTGAGCCTAAAAGGCCGTTTTAAAACGCGTAAAGGAATTAAAATTCAAATCTGAAACAGGATTAAAATGATTTATTTCGTTTTCTGATTTCATTAAACAGAGCACGTAAGAGCAATTAATGTTGGAAAGAGATAACCACAATGAGTTAAATATCAGCCAAGGTCATGTTGGATTTTGTATAATCTAAGGATCTGAAAAGGTAGGGAGAGTGCGTTTATTAAGAGCAAAAATAAATGTATTTTGAATAGAATTTTTCAATAATGAAGTTTGCACCCTACCAACATCCAATAAATTTTCCTTTCGTCATCTTCCCAAAAGTTATCTGTAAGAAATCACTATTTAGCGATAAGATCGCCTTTTGTGCACAAATCATATTAACATTGTAAACTTTTCTAACTTTGTAAATTTGGTGTGCAATGAAGTGTAATAAATAAATAAATAAAGTTGCCTCTGCTATCTCGTATTTCAAAATAGCGCGTTATTAAAGATAATATTGTTACAAAGGATACTAAAACAAAATACATTTTAAATACATTTTAAAAATAGTTTAAAATATCAATTTTTCCTTCCATACCATCTAAAAGTCAAAAGCGCATACCGCATGAACTAAAATATGTAAAATTCATTTTTATTAAATTTTCATTTGGAACTCGATAGTTTGAAAACCTTGATAGTTTCAAAATAGATTATCTTAATTTGATTTGTAGAGCACTAAGGGTGCTCGCGATTTCCCTAAGAAATGATTTGTTTTAATTCATCCCTTAAATTACAAGGATCCATTGTGAGCCAAAATCTGAATATAAAGCTTTGTAAAACATAGATGAAATCCCGACTTCATCAACTGATTAATTAATTGATACCTCCTCAGTTGCTAGACCTAAGTTGGCCCGAGAGCCAGTTCTCTTTTTATCCTTTCTAGTCCAATAGTACCTACATGTGATGTGTGTGAGCGGTTTAGTAACAGTCTTTAATAATAACGTCTATCCTAATAATTGATCCGTCAATCTATTAACATTCTCGGCACTCATGCAACGTTGTCATAGATAGGATCTATTCCCATTATGTTTGTTAAATATTTATTTTCCGGTGAGCATGTACGTGCTGTAGTATTAAACTCGGGGATCACGCGACATGTACATTAGAGCTCGTCTGTGGTTGCGTTCACATCGCAACAAAACATTTTGTGTGCTTAGTGCGAGTTTTACGTGACATTGCGAGCCCGTTCGCAACGTAAATGCCAGTTGGCTATTTGTATGGAAGCAGAGCCATCTAGCGGCAGTGAAAAGATAAGCTTCGGTCCCATTCAAATTGTAGTCAACTCGCATTTATGTCACGTAAAACTCGCAGGCCTCTGAATGTTGTCAACTGTATTTTGAGCGCATTAATTTATAATATTGCATAAGAAACTACCAATGGTCGTAGCACACATATCAACTCGTAAACGGAACGTAAACGTATCAACTCTTGCATGTCAGTATTCTTTGTATGAAACTCCCTACTGTAAAGCACACTTATCGGATTCGTAAAGTAATCGCCTCGCCTCGAGACAAGCTTACGGTGCGTGGACGACTTGCCGTACCCGCGCTTACGTCTCACCGTACGCTATCCTTCGACTTTCCGTTTCCTAGTGCACGCCCCGCGCCGCGGCGCCGCGTCTACCGCTGCGTCGGCGACTGTCATTCATTCCGTCAACCAGCGGCCGGCGAGCCGTAAGCGCGGCGTCGCCTAGCCGTAGCCGAATCGATTTGGAGCTGTTGGTCGGTTATAACGCGCTTACGTTAGGTTGACGGCGAGGCGATCCGGTGCCGATCCCTTTCCGAGTTGATATGTGCGCTACGACCATAAGGCGTGCGACATACATTTTCCTTTTGACAAAGCCGAGCAGCAAAATCAAATGTGTGGATGTGCGTTCGACAAAAAGCCGCTACACTAAAATCATACTTCAACCCAAATGGAAACCGAACCGCAGGCCAAGCCGATTCAAGTTACTAAGAAAGATAAAAATGACAGACATCTAGAAAAAAATGTGTGTCCAGCCCGGGAGGTTCAATTTTCAAAACTGAGCCCCCGTTCTCCTTTCAAAATCGAACGAATCCATTGAAGATTGAAGCCACGTGGCGCCAATGCATTGGCACATACATGGTGTTCGCGGTGTCGGTTCTATACGCTAGTAATAATACTTCAATGGCCACAACTAAGTATAAGTAGAATAATTTTTCTTCTGATTTTTCAACTTCATTATGTGTGTAATTAATTTTTAAGTTAGTAATTTAGTTCTTTCGATGCTTAATGACTCGTAGTCGTGGGTAATTTCATTTTAATGGCTTCATAAAACTTAATTTGTGTAATTTGATAAATTGAACTATGATATTAAAGTCCTAGAGTTCTGACGAGAAGCTTCAAGCTATTAATAGCCCACTACTGAGCGCGGGTCTCTCCTCTTGAGGATGCAAGCATACTCCACGCTGCTCCAGTGCGGATTAGCGAACCTATCCAGGGTTAGTGGCCAGCTCAAGTGTCGGAAGTTTTAGTTAGACGAGTAATTAGTTTTAGATTTTCATGAAATTTAGCACACAGGAAGACCATGTTTTGGATATATAATAGATTAGCGTTTTCACCTGCGCTAATTTTTGGAAAAAATATATGATGTTATATAGCCTTTAATAGCCTTCGTCGATAAATAGACTATCAAACACAAAAAGATTATTTAAATTCGAACCAGTACTTCCTGAGATTAGCGCGTTCAAGCAAACAAAGTCTTCAGCTTTATAATATTAGTATAGAGACGCAGATAGGTAAGTCTTGGGCACAGCACTAGTTAAAGTAATTACCTAATATATTATCAAAGTTCTTGTATTATGAGGTCGTTGATCGTTAAATCGCAAAAGTGATGTTTTGAAGGAAGATTGAGAAAATCATTTGTTATACATACCGATTTCTGGATCGCCAACTACAACTAACATACAAGTAACATTGTATTACTTTGTCAATTTACGACTGTTGAAACGAGCGGGTAGATATAATACTTACGTATAAACACAGAGAGATAATGTTAACTATCTCCGGTTAGAATATCTGCTGTAATAGACATGAGAGATATGTAGTTAAATGGCAAAATTATTCAGTGTTCCGATAAGTACGGATGTACATATCTACAAATTTATCTTCCATACTCTAGTTAATAGCGTCTTTGCAATAGGGTACTATGGCAAAGCTCCTCTGAAGCAAAGCGAGGGCTAATTCTCAGGAAAGTATAGAATACTTTGTTCAAAATTCAAAACTCAAAAATCTTTTATTCATGTAGTGGTTGGAACTGTTCGAAGTCACTTTCATACAAACCAACTTTGTCAGTTTTAGAGTTATAAACATGAAAATTTTTATGTATCTAAGTTTATATTTATGAACAAAAGTTAACTTTAATACATTTTTGGAAAAATTAACGATTAAAGAGTTAACTTAGTACGCAACTTCATCATTTTTGAAGTTAAAACATGAAAATGTATATATTATAGCTCCAGATTAGAATGAAAAACAAAATTTGGAAGTATTTTTTTTTTATAGCCTGAAGGGCAGACGAAAAAGCAGACGGGCCACCTGATGGTAAGTGGTTACCGTCGCCTATGGACATGAGCAATACCAGAGGAATCCTCAATGCAACGCCGGCCCTGAAGGAGAACTCTTTTTACACCTTTTTTGAAGAGCCCCATGTCATAGCGCTCCGGGAATACCTCGGAAGGAAGCTCATTCCACAGTTTGCACGTACGTGGCAAAAAAGTTCGTGCGAATCGGGCTGTAGTGGTACTCCACGACTCCAATCGATGTGGATGAAACTTCCAAACTTCCGTGTGTATTACTTTTTTTTTGGAAAACCATCCCCTAAAGGGGATTAATTAAGGGAATGCAAGTTAGTATAGAATCTTCGTCAGTTTTGAACGGGGGAGGGGAGAGGAGCGAGAGGGGGAGGTAGGGGCAGAGGATATCCTCTGTATATATCTCTGTATGCATATATATGAATACACAAACTATAACGGCTAAGAACGCCTGTAACGATTATAATGTTAGCTAAATGTTAAACCAACCAAAACTATAAAAAGTATCACTACTTTTATTGATTGTTAGGCGATACGAAGCCGGTTCAGCTAGTAATTTAATAAGTACCTATTTATGTGTGTTTAACTTATAATCATTTCACAAATGTGTATGGTAAGTACTAATATTTAGATACTACATTTCAAAAATACCTAACTCTAGTGTGTGATTTTGTGAAGTCTGGTTTTAGTTCTAAAACTTTTTCTGTTGGGCTCCATCTGAAGTTAGTCGAGCGGTATTTAGTTTGTAGTAGTAATTCGGCCTAATGAGGAGTTCATGTTCGAGTTTCGTTGGTTCGCATCCCAAATAGTTATATTAGGTTTTAGTTTTCGGTTTTACTGAAGTCTTTAATGGCTATGTATGTTATGTACGAGTGCGTGTGAGTGTAACGATGTTTTAAAATTCTTCTCTGTTAGGAACGGTTTAATCTTTTTTTTTGTGGAAACAGCCGGCAAACGAGCTGACGATCCACCTTATGGTAAGTGGCTATCGTCGCCCATGGACATCAGCAACACCAAAGGCATGATTGATGCGTTGTCGGCCAAGAAAGAGAGAAGAATAAGAAAGAAAGAAATCGTTTTGGATGCGGTGTAATGTCTCTTCTTATTCTCAGCCGATACGCTCTTGACAGAGCTGTCGTGGTCGTCACTAATGTTGGTGTAATGTCTACTATTATACAATTGGAGTAACATTTAATGTTTGGATTTGTTTTTTTTTTAAATTACCTAACGCTAAACACTATCTATGGGTCTATGCCCACAATACGATTCCCTGTGACTTGGGTTCCAACAAAAAACAAACAATAACACAGATGTCCAGACCGAGAACAGATATTGCAACTCAACATTCAAACTTCCACCTCCCTGGGAATCGAACCCAGGTTCCTTTGAACGACGATCCGGCACGGTAACCGTAACTCCACGCGGGTCGACAAAGATTCTTATGGTTCCGTAGTCAAAACGGAACCCTTATTGTTTGGTCATATTCATTCGTCCTTCCGTCCGTCCTTCCGTCCGCAGCATAGTGCCGAGACACTTAGTGCTGGAATGCTGTAATTTGGTATGGATATATATATTATTAAAACTCCAAAATCATAGAATAGAATAGTAAAAAATATTTTTTCAGGGTACGTACCTCCCCTACAGGTAACGTGAAATATTCGGCTTTAAAGTACCAATTTGGCTTAGAGTCAAGAGTTCCCCCTTTTGCTAGCTAAACGGTTGGAGTAGGATCAGTGCAAAAATCACAAAAATAGGTTATATGATGATTTTACAAGGAAAACTATTACGACTATGTTAGCATAAACTGTAGACAAGTACGGAACCATACATTGTACGTGGTCTGACATGCGCTTGGCTGATTTTATAATGTATCTCTGTTGGTTCCGCAGTCCACTAATTTCAGAAACGACTGAACTAGCCTTTTTGGCTGCGGTGTATTATCTACTACAATGCATGCAATGGGTGTAAAATTTAATGTTTGGATTATTTCGTTCGGTTGACGAAAACAGTCAATTTTTTCACTAAAATTAGCATTGTAAATGTTTTAAAATATTTTGTAGGGAAAATTTTCCATAATGTTTATTTTTATTTGATAGATGCTATTTCTACCTTTTAAATAACATTTTTTTTACATCTGTAGGACCTTTATGTCCAGAGAAATCGGCATATTTCGGCAGAGGTATCTACAAGAATAAAAAAAATTTAAATGGCGGCCATTTCGACAGGAGGGGGGGTAGACCCCCATATATGGGTGTTTTTGTCGATGAAATTAGGTATATTTTGTAACCTTAAATTATCGCTAGGTCGTGACCGGACACACTGTATGTATTGTGTCACACATTTGTTATAACCACAGAACATCTAATAATTAGTTAGAAGGGGCATAGCACGTAATTTGTATGGGAACCGCTGTCGCCGTTTCAATAAACACTACTAACGAAAATGAACAAATACGCACGAGGATTGTTATGTGTGCATGAAGTAGGCGTGACTCTGTAGCTAGGGATTGATTGTCGATAAATTTTTATCGGTATTTATTTTCGCAAGGTATACTTATTCATTATATACTTTTATACTTTTTGATTGAAATTACTTACTCCGTCGACAGACTCATATTTCATAATGGCCTAAGAAACAAAGTTTTTTCCAATTACCGCACATGAAGGCATTTTTACGTAATTAAGTCGCAGTATTTTGCAGTACTTTTCTCTGTTGGAGTTTGCGAGTCACTAAACAGCGCAATCGCGTGTTTTTGTGCGATGTGCGCATTTGATCACAGTATTGGCGCGCCTACCTTGCCCACAATTCCTTTCTAACTAATTATTAGATGTTCTGTGGTTATAACCTTGTACCATGTTATTTTCCATGGCGAAATAAATGTTTCTTTCTTTCTTTCTTTCTTTAAAACATTAATATGCTAAGTAGTTATCCGACGGAAAATTTACTCCCTGTATTTTATTTGTGTACAGTTTTATAATTACGTTTTCAATGTGGGTTTGGTTTTTAATTAACATGGTTTAAAAGACTATAGAGTATGATGATTCATAAATGAAATAAGAGGAAAGAAATTATTAATTAAAGATAAAGATATAAGTGCTTTTTCATTTTCAGGTATTCCGAGTTATAAAATTGTAATAATTTTATATCGAAAAAAATACCATGAAAGTAATATAATATGTCTATGAACATTAAAAAATATGATTATTACTTCAAAGCCAACAAGGACGAAGCTATAAGCATCGTATTTTTATCATAATTTTATTAAATACATACGTTTAGTATAATAGAAAAAATTCAGAGCTTTCATAGTTTCATCACAGATGTCGCTAGTAGGTATAGTTTTTCAAATTTTCAAATTGCTACCAAACTTGTTTCTTTTACTGTAATACCTACTTGTTCAAAATAATACCTAAGACCAGATTTACCTATTTTCGTACTGTATCTCATGTTTACCCGGTAATAGTTAGTATAATATTACCCTTACTTTAAATCGTACACAGGTACCGTGACTACGCGTAATGAGTCTGATACTCAAGATCCAAGGGCCTCGTTACGCTACCTGCAGACATCGTAAAATTCCTAAGTATGAGGAAAAGAGACTTTATATTTGGGAGTTTTGAGACTGAAATCCATTGAAGAATAAACTGTATCGTTTAGATAAAAATCATACAAAAGCTACTTATTGCGTTGTAAAAGAGTTGGTTGGTTATTCAAAAGTTTTTTGCCTATTAGGTAAATACTTTCCATTGCAAAGTTAAATTTATTCTCTGCTTATAACAACGTTTTGTTTGTTCTTTTTGATTTGAGAGTAGTAGAGCACGCCTGGACCATCTAGTATGACTACTCCTAATACCATCCTCTTCCTTGAGTCATCTGGCAATAACTCTTTGTATTCCAGCTAGGGGTTTGAGAGCTAGGTGATTGTTTTTTCCTTTCTTCTGTTTTTCTTTGCCCGACTGTTAAGGAAGAGTTATGTTTTCCCGCGTATCTTGTATGTATGTGTGTATGTACCATATCTCATATCCCCTAAACCGCTGGACCAATTTATATAATTAAGATATCGTTAGATTCGTCTTTGTTATGTTCAACGAACCACAAATATTCTGATTTATAATAAACCAAAATTACTTTAATTATCACTGTAAGTAGCAAAACACTGTAGGAACACAACCGTCCGCTCCGATTTCCAATTAAAGACCGACTGGTCCGACTGAGCAAGAGCAACCCACAGAGCAATTAGTGAATGAACTAAACTATCAAGCAAGGCGCCATCTAGCGACACCGGCGCACAAATCCATTATAGACCAGGGTAGAAGCCTTTAAAAATAATGAAAAGTGAAAAAAATTTATAATAGAATGAAACCTATTGCAAAAGGAAGAGAATATAACAAAAAATAAAGGAAAAATAATTTACGGGCGATCTGAGGTCGGGAAGTGGGGGGGAGGGGGGGTTTAAGGGTAAAAAACGGTTTATCTCAATTTCCAGCAAAACTATAAGTCCTATGGAAAAAAGTTAAATGGCAAAGTTATAGGTAATAAAAAGGTCTACAATTTTTGTGTTTACACTTTTTTCACATAACCTCAAAATTTATGTGAAAAATTCAAAAACCAAGTTTTTGGTTTTTTATTTTTATCTTTTACAAAATTTTTTTTTTTTTAACGAAATTTTGTGAAAACTTACCTTTTTATGTCCCAAACATACTGTAATTTTTTTGATTTAAAATATTTATTTTTTCACCTTATTTTGACTTAATATCGAAAAATCACCCTAATTTTCAATCGAAAATTCACCTGTCAAAATATCCGCTTTTTAAAAAAAATCTGTGAGCTTTTTATTTGCTAAAATCTCTACTTTCTGATGGTATAAAAAAGATATACACTACTATGGTAAATTTTCTCAGAAAATGCAATGAAACGACAACTATTTTTGCATGTTTCTTGCAATCTTTATGGATTTGTAATTTTTTTGCTTATTAATTTATTAATTTAACATGGATTTTGACGTTTTTCGATTAATTAAAGTGTAAATTTTAATAAATGGCTCAAAATTGTACATAAATATTAAAAATATATATTTAAAAACTCGAACTCGAATAATTTTTGTGAAAATAGTTGTCGTTTCATTGCATTTTCTGAGAAAATTTAACATGGCAGTGTATATTTTTTTATATACCATCAGAAAGTAGAGATTTTAGCAAATAAAAAGCTCACAGATTTTTTTAAAAAAGCGGATATTTTGACAGGTGAATTTTCGATTGAAAATTAGGGTGATTTTTCGATATTAAGTCAAAATAAGGTGAAAAAATAAATATTTTAAATCAAAAAAATTACAGTATGTTTGGGACATAGAAAGGTAAGATTTCACAAAATTTCGTTAAAAAAAAATTTTTGTAAAAGATAAAAATAAAAAACCAAAAACTTGGTTTTTTGAATTTTTCACATAAATTTTGAGGTTATGTGAAAAAAGTGTAAATACAAAAATTGTAGACCTTTTTATTACCTATAACTTTGCCATTTAACTTTTTTCCATAGGACTTATAGTTTTGCTGGAAATTGAGATAAACCGTTTTTTACCCTTAAACCCCCCCTCCCCCCCACTTCCCGACCTCAGATCGCCCGTAAATTATTTTTCCTTTATTTTTTGTTATATTCTCTTCCTTTTGCAATAGGTTTCATCCTATTATAATTTTTTTTGTTTTCAAAAATTATCGACCCTGGACTATTAGGACATAACAGTGTTAATAACCCAAGTGTTCTTAGATAGGTGACGTTAAAAACCAAATATTGAGGCTGTAAGATGCTATTGTTTGAAGTTTTAAAAAAATATAAATAAATCGAATAATGTAATATGGCTAAAATTAAAGAGCTCTTCTTAAGTTTTTCAAAAAGGTAGCAGGCGGGTTTTTTTAATTTTTTAATTTAGACTAGTTTCTTGGCTGGCATGGCAAAGCAACAAAGTATTACTCGTAGATAGTTACTTTTTAAAATGCACATAAGTTGGAAAATTAGCGGTTTTTAATTATATCAATCAATCGTCGAAAATAGATTGTTTTAAAGCAAAAGTGTCAATTGGACGCGCGAGATTAATGAGATGAATGTGTCTGCTTACTTAATGTTTATGTTTTATTGTGTTCTTCAATGAATGCTATGCTAAAACGATATGTTAAAAAAATTATAGAAATAAAATAATACAGGTACATAATATTATACGTATGGCTTCAACCCATTAATGGCCCACTACTGGGCACGAGTCTCTCCTCTTGAGGAGGCCTAGAGCATAGGGTAAAAGCCGGAGAGTTCCCCCACTTTTCAAATAAGCTCTATTATATGAAAATATGTAATAGGGTATTTGACAACATTGAAAATATACTACAAATTGTTATTATTCTATTAGATAGTAGCACTAAAAAACATATTTCACTTTATTTTCAAGCAAATCACGTATATTTTTGCAAATAACACGAAATTAAAATACAGTAATTTATGAACATTTTGCCAGTGACCGAAACGCCCTGTGATTGGTTACAACATTGATGACGTCACACGCAAGTAACGCTATATTAAACGGCTTCGTCCACTCATTGCAATTCACGTTTTAAGTTTTCTGGGTGTTATTTTCTTAACTTAGAGTTGTTTGGGAAGCAGTTATTTAATAATTTTGGAATAAATATTCTTTTTCAAGTCTCAAAATGGTGTCAAATTTTGTGCAAGTTGATATCAGCAACCTACTTAGGTATCTAAGATCGAAGCATTTATGGTTTCATTTTTTATCAAGAATAACGCTGATTATTTTGCTCCGAAATTAAGAAATGTAAAAACTATTATTATCTATCTTATTTGATAATAAATAATTAATATTATGTATCACAGAAGTTTTTTAAACCTGTCTATTTCACGTTATGTTGTAGTGAATCAATATAATCGTCGTCTTTAGAGATGTTGTTTCGAAAAATATTAATAAAAAGACGATATAGCGCATAGCTATTCAAAATTACATATTACTTACAGCACAGGGTACACAACACAATACATAAAAACATTTATAGATATTTGACAAAATACTCTTCGGGATAATTTTAACCAGTTTTCGTATTTTTGGATCCGTTGGAACATAAACAAATAATAATAAATATAATAGTTTAAACATCATCATCATCCTGCCCATTTCCCAATTTTATTTGGGGTCGGCGCAATATGTTTCCCTCTTCCACACTTCCCTATCAGCCGTCAATAAATAATAGTATAAACAACTATTATAAATATGTACATGGTTTTGTATTGTCTAATGTAGATACTGAAGAAAAAAATTGGGACTGTACTGTTAATCATTAAGGAGTTCCCTCGGCTGGAGCCAGACCTGAGTGTAGTATCAGGTCATTCTTATCACAAAAATACATTGTCATCACAACTAAAGCAATGTGTAAAGTTTCAACTCTTTAGGATATATGGAAGTAGGTCATATTAGTCTTGCTAGATTAGACCCAAACAAACAGGGCATGCTAAATAAAACCGTTTAACAAAAACTTCGTGTAGATTACTTAAAGACGTATTTGTACTTTGTGGTACTCAACATTCTATTCAATAATAAGCGCTCATAGCCCAGCGGCTTGCGTCGATCCTAAGCGATCGACAAAGTTAACAACAGCGGGCGCGGTCAGTAGTTGGATGGGTGACCGCTAGTGGCAAAAAATTCTTGAGCGTTTCCGTGCTTCGAAAGACCCCGGTTTTTATCATCCCGGTCGGTCTCGGTTGTTATCATAAGATATCAGTCGTTAAGCCATGTCGGAGGCCTTCGGGCGGTTTGAAAACTTCCAACACTCGGGTTGGCCACTAACCCCTCCACCAATCCGCACTGGAGCAGCGTGGCGGAGTATGCTCTAGGCCTCCTTAAGAGGAGAGACCCGTGCCCAGTAGTGGGCCATTAATGGGTTTAAGCCATTCAATAAATCTAAAATTAAATTATGAAAATTACGTCAGCTGCAATGATAAATCATTGTGTTTGTTAGGTATTAGCTCCTCGCTTTGCTTAGGTTTTCGTATAGAACACCATTTTTTTTAAATAAAATATAGCCTATGTTACTCAGATAGAAAAGAGATTTATATTAGTGAAAGAATTTTTGAAATCGGTCCAGTAGATTTGAGTTTATCAAAAAATCAAAACTTTCCTCTATAGAATCTTAGTATAGACACTAGCGTGTGACGTCACACGTGTCGTAGACCGTCGCCATGACAGAAACAGCGTTTTTCGCGCGGTTTTGGAAGTTTAAACTTTAACATTGATTTTTATTAACAATACTGTTGTTTTTTTAAGAAATATCAATGTAGTGGGTATTTTTTTGTAATAAAGAATAATTTAAAATGATTTTTTAAAATTAGTCAAATACCCTATT
>OZ010692.1:14445737-14525737 GCA_963932265.1 Thymelicus lineola
ATAGGTCTTTTATCTTTTATATTAGCCTATTTTTGTAAACATAATTAATATTGGTTTTGAGTAAATCATGTTTTATTTGACCTCTCAAAAAGGGGATACTTGCCTACTGTGGCGGATACTAGCCTAACGTTAAAAATGCTTCGGGGGATACTTGCCTCGTGCAAGGATAGAGGCCTCAATATGATTTTTTAGACAGAAACAATCAATTTAAGTAATTGGTCTTTTTTATTTACTGAGATCCAATAGTAAGTAAAAATTACAATATAATAGAACGTAAAAATAGTGTTGTTTTCTCATTTTAAATTATAAAAATAAAACAAAAATAGCCCGGAAACTTAAAAGTTACGTAAGTTATTAGTAAAATTACTATTATTTATCACAAAGAAAATAATATGGCAATCTTTGGCAGTAGCGTTATTTTACACCAGATGCTAGGCTTTTCACTTTTCAACATTTCGGATGTTGTAATAATGTTGGAATAAAATGTTCAATCAGCCATTTATAAAATGCCGATTTCTTTTGCATGTAAACTTTGAAACAAGGCGGAAGACCCTCAGAAGTGGTTCGTTGATTCCTTTTTGTTTTTTTAATTCTTCGAACGCTAGTGCTAAACTATCTTCTGACCAGGTAATATGGCGCAGCATCACGCCTGATTTACACTTATACTTGCGAGGCATTTTGGTTAGATACCTAGACTAAACGCATGAAAAACTTACCTAAGTATTTATTAAAATAGGTTACAGCAATAATAATAAATGCTAAGATTAGGATAGGAAGATAGGTGGGCATACACAGTAGACATAACAAATAACGTCTGCCCCGAATGGGATTCGCACTCTGGACCCCTCATTCGGCAGGTACACTATGTACCTGCAGTAGCGCTGGGCGAGAGAGCCAATAAGTTGGAGACAATATCAAAAGAAAATATTTGATTAGCTTGTTAAAGAATTTATAGTTATATTATTACTTTTGCGGATAATTTTCCCAAAGGTGACTATCCGCAAAAGTAAATGGGGCGACTATCCTTTTTGATACGGATACGTGCCCATTACATTTTCTAAGTAAATAGTAAGAAATAAACAGTAAAACGTATCAAATACTATAATTTAAACTATAATGCATCCATAGAAACAAGAAGTTGACTAAAACCCAATCAGTATTAAAAAATATTCAATAGAAATTACATACCAAAATAATTTCGTCGCCCGTCAAAGTTCCGTCTTAGAAGATATTTGCTCACACTGACAAACGAATGCATATACTCTCACGGCTTACATGGCACTTAAGCCTGCGGGAGGGACACTTCTTATTGTAGTAAAGTGTTAATGTCACCAACATCCCTAACATAGTGTATTCGAAACCGGGGCAAGTATCCCATTGAGGCAAGTATCCGGCTTTTACCCTACTCCACCACGCTGCTCCAGTGCGGATAATTATATACGTATAATTATGTACAAATATTTATATTTTTAAAATTTAGTAATTAACTTGACTGTGGCGCGAGTTCCTTGAAATTAAGTCCACGGACTTAATGATGCTATTTACAAATTTATTGCTTGAGCTATAAAGGCTGTAATGGATGCCGTCTTTATAGATTCTCTTGTAAGCATTCTGGAAATTAAACATTACATTCTGGGAATATTACACAAGCTATAACTTTTCTTTGAGATACAGAATCGGTATTTTTTTTAAGATATTTTTGATGCCTATTCAACTGAAATATATCTTGTCACTAATAATAGGAGTTAAGGGGTTCAATCTATCCTTTAGTCAAAATCCACATTCCTATCAGTAGTATAGTCATTAATATAGTCAGCTCATCGACGAAAGAGGCTTTGGATGTCCATTCAATGTCTCAACAGTATAATTATTGTCTTTTAAACACGACAGCAACATGACGCAAGCAATCAATACGTGAATATTGTCGCTTTTAAATACGCGTGAATTTTCATCTATGTATTTTTATAGATGTAGTTGGGCCTTTTAAAAAAATTAATTTTATAATAATATTATTGACTATTTTTTAAACGGTTTATATCCTCTGCGTGTAAATATTTTTTTATATAGTCAATTATGTCAAAATTTTATTGCGTCTTGCTCTCTTTATCCTTCCTTAGCTTAATCTCTACTCTTTTTAACCGACTTCAAAAAAAGGAGGAGATTCTCAATTCGACTGTATTTTTTTTTATGTTTGTTACCTCCGTACTCTAGAGTGGGTGAACCGATTTTGATGATTTTTTTTAATCGAAAGCTGGTGCTTGTCGTGTGGTCCCACATAAATTTGAGCGAGATCTAACAGTGGCATCCATGTCAAAAGTATATAAGTCTTAAATTGACATTAAGTATGTGTGCGATAAATGGACGAATAACTCAATATCACGTTAACCGATTTCGATGATTCTTTTTTTAATCGAAAGCTAGTGCTTGTCGTGTGTTCCCACATAAATTTGAGCGAGATTTGACAATGGCATCATGTACTTCATTTGAAGTCGGTTCTTTTTTTGTTAAAATTTTATATTATAATCTCCTGCATCCAGCTTTGAATAACGCAATTTACTAACCAGAGTACACATAAAAGGGATCAATGAAAATTGGCTTGAGAGCCAGTTCTTCTTAGTTACATTTTCTTTCTTAGATAAAAAATAGTCTTGTGAGTTACTGCTCGTAAATAATAATAATAATAAGTGTAGGATAATAATTATTCAAAGTTTATCGTCAAAGTTATCATGATAAACGACACATTAACCGTAACTAACGGGTGTACAACGTTGTGGGTAAAGTGTCCCTTAACTAAGTTTAGGTGGATTAACAACCGCAAATGTAATTAACTAAAGGTCTCGCTCGATGTAATTAGTGACGGAGTAATATTTTCATAATAATTGATGCGGTACAAAATTTGTATTAATTGTTTAATGGTAGCTTGTAACATATTTTAGGGTTCATTAATCAAAATGGAACCTTTATAGTTTCATCATGCCTGCCCGGATATCCGTGTAACCGTCTATCCGTACGTAGTTTAGTCCATAGTTTAGTTCAGAGACCTTTAGTAGGTAGGTACTAGCCGTTACCAGCAACTTCACCCCCTTGAGGGTTGAATTTTGAAAAATCCTTTCTTAGTGGAAGCCTACGTCATAAGACGAATACGTGTGCAAAATTTTAATTTTCTTGCCCTAAGGGTTTGGCTTGTGCGTTGATACATCAGTCAATCACTTTTGCCTTTTATTTCACAGAAGACAGAAAATTAGATAGCTGGAATCTGTAGCTGTGTTTCTACATTGACTAAATAATCTAAATTTGTACTAAATAATAATATACTCGGATAGAGGCCAGCTCGGTTGGAACAGTTCGTTGGTAACAGAATTAGTGAAACCTCATTAGCAAAACTTCAGAGGAAACGTAGGCTGGCATCGAATACTTACCAGTCCTGGATTTGTCAATATATTGTATAGGCCGCGGCCTAGGGACGGCAGAGTCCTAGGGGCGGCAGATTTCAGGAGATGATATATTATAGATGATTTTGCTATTAAAAAGTGTCGCAAAAAATTGTGATTCTTGTTTTTTTACGCACTTTCTTAGTGAGTATTCATTGCCTTCCTTACTATGAATGGATAATTATTATTTTAGAAAGGTACATGGGGCGGCGGAAATAAATTGGCCTATTCTCATAAAAAATATAAATCCGGCACTGATACTTAACATTATTGTTCGACTATTACGGTACTTAAATAGAAAAAAGGGACTCTCATAAAATGCTTCCTTGGCCTATAGTTAAATTTATTTTAAAATTAACCTGTATGAAGCCCTCTTTCCATTGCGAAAGAGTTATGAACGGCAAAAGGTAGAACGAAACGCATTTCGTTATGAAACTAGCGATCTACGCGTGGCTTTGTTTGAGTTTTCCAAGATAATAAGTACCCTGTCTCTAATTCCAGATCCAACTGTAAGCTAAACTTTATGAGAATGCGACCTATCTGGACCGCTTACTCTTTCAAATGAAACAAAAATCTTTCAAATCGGTTGGTAATTAACGGAGTTCTGAGGTAAAAAACAAAACAATAACGGAATTATATCCATCTCGTTTTTTGAAGTCAGTTAAAATAAAAATCATAAAATGTATGAGTAGTGTTGTGGAAGGAACGCTTAACTAGTTCAGTTCCTTTCATTTGAAATCTAATCGTAAATCATACACGCCTCCCCTAAATCAAATTCTGATGGCATTTTAAGCCATCAATATCAGTCACTCAACTCCCGCAGGTGTTATAATTTACTACTGACTAATAGAACCTTAGTAAACCTACAGTTATATAAGTTGTTGTTTGTTAAATTTACGATTTACAAGTAGGTATACACAAAACAGACAAATCAGTTCTTTGGGCTTGTTGTTTGCTTGTCTTTTTGTGTTACAATATCTATTACGAATAGATTTAACAGTTTACTACATTAAATTAATATCAATAATGAGGTCTCTTCCTAAGAGTAAGAGAAAAATATAATATATTAGTAAGTTCTTTAAGGTTAATATATTATATTATAATAACTATTTTTATAACTAAGTGCTTGACTAATTTAATTGAATATTATGTAGTCTACCATTCTGATAAAGCGCATGAACCTAAGAACCTACACACTTCACTTCTTCAATCTTGTTTTAGAAGTTTTAAATATTATTATTTAAAATTTAGCCAATTCGATGTTAAAAGTATAATTATCTATACTAATATTATAAAGAGGAAAGATTTGATTGTTTGTTTGCATTGAATAGGCTCCGAAACTACCGAACCGATTTGAAAAATTCTTTCACTCTTGGGAAGCTACACTATCCCCAAGTGACATTTTTCCCGAAGCGAAGCGAGGGCGATTTCCTAGTTTATTTATAAAAGCCTATTAAAACGACAAGTGTTTAAATTATGATGCTTTAGAAACGCGTGGATGATGTGTTTCAACGCAAAGCGGGGGGGGGGGGGGGGGGGGGGTTACCCACTACCCACGTCTTACAAAATGCTGTGTAATTTTAACGCTCGTGTGTACACTAACTACAAGTTGGACGACAGCCTCGATTAATGGATTATCGGCTTCGCAGTTCGACGCTAATGTAACGGGGCGTGGAAGTGGGGCGGTAATACTGTGTACACACGAACTTATGAGGGTACGGCTGGTACACTACAACTTTAATTATAATACACTAGGAAATCGCCCTCGCTTCGCTTCGGAAAAAAAGAAAATGTGTGCAATTCACACGTGGTAGAAGTGAAACTTTCCAAAATTTTGGTTTCAAGATAATGATATGAAAAAGCAATAAATCGAATCTTAAAGCAATAAATCGAAGCGCCATCTATGAATACAACTTAGCACTTTTTAAAAATCTATCTAGCAATAAAACGAATGTTCTATCTTACTCCTCACGCCATCTATGAATACAACTTAGCATTTTTACTGTCTGTATAATCGGCTGGTCGATCGACAGAATGAAAGAATGAAATTCTTATTTTTTGTTGATAAATTCTTTGAAAATATTTAAAAGAGAATTTGAAAGTATTTAAAAACAGTATAAAAAAAAACTAAAAAAATAAAATAAAAAAAAAGAAATATTGTGAGACGCGAACCTGCGCATCAGGTATTGTGTATCTACGTCCTGACCATTGAGCTACGGACAAGTTAAATTGAATGACGAAATTAGCGGTTATATTATCTTACCTGTCGTTGCATCCGGTTTCAAATCACTAACGATTCTAAAGAAGTTTCACTTCAAAAAATGTAAAAAAATATAATATAGCCTATGTTACCCGGGGATAGTGTAACTTCCCAACAGTGAAAGAATTTTTCAAATCGGTTCGGTAGTTTCGGAGCCTATTTAATGCAAACAAACAATCAAATCTTTCCTCTTTATAATATTAGTATAGATAACTCATTTACTATCTCGCTTACTTTTTGCATGAATAACAGAGTGAGCAGTTTAATTATAATCGCTGGCAAACTTCAAATTCTCGCGGCATGCCACAGTAGTAGTAAAAATAGAATTTATAGTATTTGCTTTAGTCAGATAGAATAAATGTAAAATTTCTGACTGGTGTGGTAAAGGTAAAATGTGGGTATGTTTCAAGAGTCCTGGGTGCCAGTGAAGCAGTTGAATGATGAGTTTGAATTCTGGATCGAGGTGTCTGTTCTTCTTTATGTGATGTCAATGGCACCCACGATACAAGTGGCTACAAGTGTACGTCTTGCTGCAGTTCCTATCAGCTCCTTGTTAATTCAAAACTAACTGCTTGTGTAAATAACTTCACGCCAACCAATTATATAACACTTAAGTCACTTTAAAGTATATTATGGACAGTTTTTGGAAGTTTGTCCTATTCCTATATTTTGGATGTATACTTTGAGTTTGAAAGAAAAATAAAATTCGTCGTAGAAGTTCCTAAAAAGATGCCTTGGAGCTCGATTCAAACCATTAAGTTATTTTAATTAGAATTGGATATCAAAATTAGTTTATTACAGGCGGCAATTTCAAGTTCTCAGGAACTTCATTAAAACTCAATATAAAGTTAGCCAATCTATTTGAAACACCTGTTTGGTTGGTTAATGTAAAAACTTGTAAAATTAAACATTGTCTCCATCCAGTCTTCAAAATTGTTAAAGTTTTAATAATATGTTACGCCATGTTGCTCTATCTTTTTATCTTCTTCTTTATATTACTCTTGTCTTCTGTACATCTAATTCAACAATGGCACAAAAAATACGATCTAAACTTAATACACGATTAAACACTTTATCACGAACAAACTAAGAGATACAGTGCCCAGCGATTTCTGAAGAATCAAGCCTTGTGAAAGGACGAAACTTCCTACAATAACCATTGGCGAAGTAATAAAACATGAATAGTAATATGTTTATATCGGTCTCTTACCTGATCGTGGACTGCTCTCCTCTCCTTTATTTCTATATTTTACTACCTAAGTTCATCAGCTACAACCTTAATAAATTCCGTTAACGACCTTCCTAAGTTGTCGTATAAAACTCGACAAAAGGATCTTTAATACATCTACCATAAAAGGTACAGTCTGTGAGTTTATTTATTTATGTAGTAAGGAGTCCAAGTTAAGTCAAAGCTAATTGCATCTGCTCACATATAGCATTTACTTTAATCACAACGGTACTATTGCATGATGGTATATGACTCTCCTGACAAGCTACCACATTCCTTCTAAAATAGATGGTGAAACGATTTCTTATTTGTTTCTCTTTTTATAATATTAGCGAGTACTATACAATGTACAGTGTCTTAAATATTTGAGAGGGACCGTAATAATTTTGCCGATAAAAAGTATCTTATTTATAGCAAAAATATTTACAAGTATACTAAATCCCTCTTAATTGGCCTGTTAAATATAATAATTTTAAAAACTTCTATACACAAAAATGAAGCAGCTTAATTTGTACACCAAATTTCCATCAACAAATTTAATTAACAACTTGATGCGAGATGCTTATCAATGAGCTTAAAACCTGAGGTTTTTAATTAAATTGATTACGTTGACTCTTGCCATTTTTAACTAGCAATCTTGATATAAATATTTTAAAAGAGCGATTTCATGAAAATGTGACGGAACACATAAAACACTATACTTTACTTTAAGTAATTTGCTAAACTATAAAAAAGCTAATAAAATCTATTAATTTTACTGCTTTGATGATAATATTATCTGCGAATTGTAATCAGTACAAAAAAGTCTGATGACATTTTTATTCATTAATATATATTTTTTAAATTTAACATAAGACGTTAAGTTTGTACCTTATAATTATAGTGTATCAGTTGATGCTCCACCAATCCGCACTGGAGCAGCGTGGTGGAGTATGCTCTAGGCCTCCTCAAGAGGAGAGACCCGTGCCCAGTAGTGGGTCATTAATGGGTTGAAGCCAGTTAATGAAACATTACAACGCCTCAATGTATTTGATCTTCATTGTGCGATCGAATACCTCACGCGCCTTCTAAAATCCATTAATAAGGATGCGATACCGCTCTAATTCTAGCAACTGGATTTAAAAGACCGTTTCGGTGGGTATTTCATTAATTGCAGTGAATGTTTTGCTGGCTTTCCTCTTTTTCCAAACGATTCACCTAATACATTACCACGGTAAAGATATAAACAGTAGTCGCTCTTCATACAAACGGCCGAAAAGCGCGTTATACCTACCCACATCCGAATACGTGTGCGATACGTGGGCAACAGCGGCCGCTGCGTGGCGATTGCCGACAGGCGAACGAGCGGAGTTATAGTATAGACGAATATAATATGAATAAGTCAAATGAAAAAAATTTTTTTTTTTTTAAACGCTTTTATTTCAATAATGTTTAGTTTATAAAATTAGCTACAAGTTGTGAAAATTTCAAGTCTCTACGTAAAATAGAACATAGAGAATTATGCGTCTAAAGTCTGAAAATCGTTTTTTTTAATTTAACAACAAATAAACAATGAAAATTAGTTTAAAATATGATTTTCGTGTATTGTCATCGGAAATACACATGTCTGCCAAATTTCATCAATTTTCATTAAAGGGAAGTCATTCAAATTAACGTTACAAGATTTGATGCTTTGATGCTCCGAAGTGAAGCTAAATAAAAGCGTTTAAAAAAAGCTGGTATAAATTAAATATGATTTTCGTGTATTGTCATCGGAAATACACATGTCTGCCAAATTTCATCAATTTTCATTAAAGGGAAGTCATTCAAATTAACGTTACAAGATTTGATGCTCCGAAGTGAAACTAAATAAAAGCGTTTAATGACGTGATAAAGAATATAATGATGAATCTATGAATCTCGTCTGGAAATAATTGTACCTAATATTGTAATTTGTAATAATTGTAATTTGAATATTTGCGTCTAATTTGTCATTAAAACGTTATTGCTACTTGCTACTGTAACTTTGATTTCAATGTTATAAATTAATTTAGCAATAGGTATAAAGTTTATAGAATCGGACAGTTGTACCTTTTTTATTTACCTTAACCTGCAAGAAGAACTTACCATACCCTAAGAGTCTCTGTCTCTAATACAATACTGAATGCTTACGAACCTTCACAGTACTAATAAAAACACAACATAGATTTTTATGGAACACTTCCTTTTTATTCACAATGAATTGCATTTATTAAAATAGAAAATATAACATTTATAAATACAAAACTACAAAGAAACTCAAGTCGTTTTATAAAATTAAAATACTGTCGGCGGACAGCCCTAGCGCGCGGCGACGTGTAGGCAAGTTTTTCGAGAATCGGGCCGAGTTACGTTACTGTATATATGTGTACTGTGACATTACTGAGCGGTTCGAGGAATCTAATTGGAATGGAAGTTCCTAATTTGTGATTTGTAACTGTTTTTTCGATTCAGAGAATTTTTGTTAGCTTTCAGTTAATTTCTATTTTACTTTGAAAGTTTTATTTTCTTTGCCTGTTTTAGAGGTCCTAACGATTGAATGATATCATTAGTAATTTTTTTTAGAATTTCCTATTCATAAAGATAAAATTGGCAAATTGATATTATGCTAGTAGGGGAAGTAAGCCCAAGAAGGGTACCTTAAGGCAAAATTAAAGTTTGAGCATGTTAATAACATAATTTCTAAAGACTTAAGTTGATGCGTGTAAGGGAGTTTATTATAGTTTAATAAAATTAGGTCATATTACTTAAAACTACACCAGCAAAATTATTATGAGCAAATAACATAAACCTTCAAAAAACTCATTTTGCCCGTAGGGGGGGCCTAAAATGGGTACTGGCCTCGGGCAAAACGGAAGGCCGGCCTAAGATGGGTAGGAATATAACAATGTCCAATAACACTGAAGTCAGTTGTAGTAATTAGTCTTCATTGTAGCCAGGCACCATTGCTACTATATCAAAATAAATTTTCATTTATTCAATCATTCATACTTATTTTCTTTGCTTCTATTTTTATTCTTTTCTATTCGGGGGGGCTAAAGAAAGTAGCAGATGTCTCTATTTAGGAGTGTTGCGGTCTATGGCCTTATACGGAGCTCCCGTATGGGAAGAAGAGCTGACTGATAGAAGAACTCAGAGGGTGATGGCTATCAGAGTCATTTGAGGATATCGCACCATCTCCTTCGAGGCAGCGTGCGTCTTGGCGGGATGCTCAAGCTTCGTTATATGATTGGCGATGAGATCCGGGCCCGGTGTATTGTACCCTCGTCAAGAGAAATAGTAGAATGGAAGTTCCACGCTCAACAGTCGATGACTGAAAGGTGGAAAAAGCAGCTGGCTGAACTCAGAGCCGGATGCTGGACTGTCGAGGCTGTCCGTCCGATCCTGGAGGGTTGGTTAAACAGGCGGCATGGGCTGTTTACCATCCGGCTCATACAGGTGCTCACCGGACATGGTTGTTTCGGAAAGTACCTAAGTAAGGGAACCGACCACCAGGTGCCACCATTGCAGCTGCGTCGAGGATACGGCGCAACACACATTGTTAGTGTGCCCAGCCTGGGAAGATGAGCGCCGTGAACTCGTCGCAGAAATGGGGGACAATCTCTCGCTTTTGACCATAATAAGAGCAATGGTCAGAACCGAGAGGTCTTGGGATGTGGGACTTTCCTTCTGCGAGGAGGTTATGTCGCAGAAAGAATCTGCGGAGAGGGAGAGGGAGATATCATCTAACCTCCCAATCTGCAGTCGGAAAGTAGGAAGAGGGCCTACCAGGTCCTTCTCCGTCCTCCATGAATTGATGTCGTGACGGTGGACACGGTGTCAGCCGTCAGTAAAATAAAGCCTCGAGAATGTGCGCGCGGTGTATGAGCCGCGTGCCTTGTAGTGAAAAAGGGATGGTTAAACTCCAGATCCATGCTGAGAAAGGGATCTCAAAAAGGACCAGCGCTGTCAGGCTCGCGGAAGAATGCGAGAGCGTACCCGTGATCCTGACCGACGGTGTAGAGGAGTACACCCGTGGTGGTTTTAGCCGGTAGGAGTCCGGGCGGCATAGCCAATAATATTCATGGCATCCATGAAGATTTCCCCACGTAAAAAGGGGCAAAACGAGTAGGTACTCATTTTGCCCTACCCATTTTGCCTTTTAGCTAGAAGTTTGCATTATTCGAAAAATAACCTTCAAATATTAACTCTAAATCCGTGTGTTGAGTATGAAAATATACTTGAATAAGTTTATTTCGATACTGAATTAACACTATTAGACAGACATTTAAGCAAAAGCAAAAATCAATGTGAACTTATCTTGCAATTTTTTATAGAAACAGAAGAAAAAATATTTTTGGTCACTACACACGTGTTTCTACTAGCTTCGTTTTTTAGTGAGTGTCTCAGATGGAGCGGGATGCGAAGCGACTGTTGCACTGTTCGCAGCGAGTCCAGCGTTCAATCTGACGATGTCGCATTGCCTACCCTTTTTGGGCTGGGTACCCGTCTTGGGCTTACTTCCCCTATATGGCAAATTAAAACTTATTTCTTTAATGTTTGTTAATGTAGACTTCTTAGATTTATTTGAATAAATATTATGTTTGTGCTCATATAAATTATTATGTATATTATTATATAATATAAGGTTACATAAACTTACATTCTAGGGAATATTTTTTTCCAAAAACGTAAACTTGTGTTTTAAGTTCTGTTTTGATCTATCTGTCTGTTTAATATATTCAATTAGTTCTACTCGTATCTATTTGATATATCTGTAATACTAAATGCATCACTGAAGTATTAAATCAAGAGTTAATGGAAAATTTATGATATGTAACTTTCACTTATTTAATACGTTAAGCGAATTAAAGCGCTTTCGTCCAGCAACCATTTGTTCGCCGGTTCTGAACGATTCTGAATAAATAAGGACTGAACGTTTATCAAGGAGACAGCTTAGGGATTTTACTTCATTTGGAAGTGAATTTGAATAATACTAGCGATTTCTACTTTTAATATATAATAGTATATTCACTCTTGAGGAATATATTAATACGTTAGCGCATTATAATGATTATATGTTATCGTCTTTCCATAACTGTTTCATTGCTTGGCTTAGGTCTCTTTTTACAATGAGGGGTACAGGCCTTAGGCCTATATTACTAAACAGATGTTGGCTCAAGAGCGCGATCTACAAATATAATTTTTACATACGATCTGACATATTTTAGCATCTCAAACAATATCTTGAGGTCGTAGAGTCCAACACGCTAGCCGAGTGCGAATTAGCAGACTTCACATATTCTTGAGAATATTGGAAAATTTTTAGGTGGACAGGTTTCTTCATCATATTTTCCTTCGCAAAGAAATTTATACTATTTTTCATATCTTAGCTAGGGAAATACTTCGACACTGTGCTAAGTTGTGTTTACTAATTTGTACTTCAACAGTGTTGTATAGAAGCCTCTAAATCTCTTCAATTTCGATGAGAGCGTACTTGAGATTACTAGGGATTACTTGTGTATCAATAAGGGTTTAAACAATTTAATAATACGACTTCGTTATCATATATTTGTCACTTTGCTTGCCAAACTAAAGGTTTCAATTCCCGACTGGGGCAAATGTAAATGTTTGTATGTTTATTTAATTACTTTTCAGAATAAAAATTTGTTTTATTCATAAAATGTTATTAAAATTACTGTTTTATGACACTGCAACGACTGAAAAAAAAACATTTGTATTGTATAATAAAATACTCTGGCACTAGACTGCTACAATTTGCAGAGCAAATATTTATTTCGAGTTTGCATTTTAGAGATATTCGTAAGCATTAGAAACGCAGTCGCTCTTGAAAAGAAGTATTTTTTTTCCAATTTGCTTTAAAGCTAGAACTCGTATTTGCTTTACCGATAGTATCTTCTCGTTTTTATAATAATGTTAACAGTGGCATTATATTGATAGCAGCTTCTTGTCGTGTCAAATGTTTATTTGACCACCGAATTACGGAAAGGTTAAAGACATTTTGCCACCTACCAACCTCAATAGCTTTGCTCGATCGATCACAGAATGTACACGTGCCATCAGGTCTTACATATATGATCAAAGTAAGTAGTAACTACGACGTTTACTTATTTATTTCTAACAAAACATTATACAAGTTTCACATTTCCATTTCTGACTAACTAGGAGTCAGTTTGTCGGCAATATATTATGTAATACTAGTAACCACTTGAAGAAATGTACATACGGGATTATTTATAATGTAATTTTTTATTTTTCCGAATTGATAAAAACACTGCATTACCTCAGGTGACTACTACAAAAGCCGTATGCGATTTGATGTCCCTTAAAGTTGCATTTATATTAACACAAAACAAATGTCTGCCCTGCCAAAACGATGCATTGTTATAATGTATAATATGTTATCGGCAATCTGTATAGTTCAGTATTTCTACATAATACCTAGGCAATGTATAAAATACCCAAATGAACTTAAAACGTTTAGGTGTCACAATTTGTTCTGAGTGTGTTTTAATGTTAATTCTTAATTCCAACCTGCATCATGAAAAATATTTTTAATTATTATTCTAATTAATTGATTATTAAAAAAACTGATTTTGAACAAACAATTATAAGTAGATCTATGTTAGATAAATACCCAAATCTATTAACTTTACATATTGCCGGTGGACCTGCAAGTATTCTATACATTAGATGGGAAACATATATAATACATTACCAAGGTAAAGTATGTAATGGTGAATAATATTCACATCATATCATACATTGCCCGAACGACCCAGATATTATATACATTGCCTATTGATTGTATTGAATACCTACATTATACAGACTTCCTGTAACATATACAAATTCAGCTTTCATGCCTATGAAAAGACCATGGATCATTGTAAGGGTCCCTACCTGTATGAGCCTGTATTACAAAAGGCCAGATGAAACAATACAGTACGTGCGTGGATCTGCCTACCGCGATGCCGTCTGCCACTGCTCACGTGAGTCGTGACAGGAATTATATCATCCAAAATGAATGTGCACTGTACATTGTATTTCAGCTTGCTACGCACATTTCCACTTTTATAATAAACTATTCATAAAGAGCATGCATCATGCATGTTATTATACATTGTATTATTTCTTTTTAATGTTTCTATTTTTATTACCGTGTGATCTTGTCTGTTTGAAAGAATGAAAGGATAAATTAAGTTTATTTTCGTGAATATACACGTAAATGTATAGGTACTGTGTTTTAATCAATTTGAAGTATTTGAACCACTTACAAACAAGACTATAAATTAGAAAGTATTTTTAACGAGTTGAAAAGACTAAAGTGATTTGATCTCGACGTGATTTCACGTCACTCTTCATGCATTTATACATATATTTTACTTTTGGGGTATTAATTAATTAATTTAATTGATCTTTACAACCGGTGTTAATGATTATGCAAGGATTTCTTACTCTTGAAATTAATGATGAAAGGTCATCGCCATTATTTCTGCGATTAAAGTTTTTCACTACAATGGTCGATTGAAAGGTCAATTTGGTACTTATATAATATATTGTAGAGTTTGTAGTAGGTAAAAGTGTTGTTGAAGTATTGAATTTAGTCTACACTTAATATAAAAAGAGAAGTCTTCATTACTTGACTGATTAACGCCTACTAGCCCAAACTTTAGCACAAAAAATCTGAAATTTTACACACAAGTGTCCTTTATAAGTAGGTACCTAGTCATTACGTAACTATACATTAGGTTCTAGAGAGACTATATTTTTTATATTTTTATGAGTGTAGGTAATTTATTTGAGTGTAATTTATTTCCGCTGCCCCATGTACCTTTCTTAATTATTAATTTTCCATTCATGGTAAGGAAGGCACTGAATTAGTCACTAAAAAAGTACGTAAAAAACAAGAATTACAATTTTTTGCGACAATTTTTTAATAGCATAAAAGCTAATTGTAAAGGAAAGTTACTGTCATCACGCCAGCTGTTATAATCTAACATTTTAACAAAAAATTAACCGACTTCAAATGAAGTACATTGTACTTTTCACATGGATGCAATTGTCAGATCTCGTTCAAATTTATGTGGGACCACACGACAAGCACCAGCTTTCAATTAAAATAAAAATCATCCAAATCGGTTCACCCAGTCCAAAGTTCTGAGGTAACAAACATAAAAAAAAAAAAAAATACAGTCGAATTGAGAACCTCCTCCTTTTTTTGAAGTCGGTTAAAAATCATCTATAATCTTCTGAAATCTGCCGCCCCTAGGCCGCGGCCTATACGGCCTGTTGACAAATTCAGTAATGGAGTAATGGTACGAAACTATTAAATTAATATGGGTTAAGCTAAAGCAGCTATATTTGAGAATTGCAATACGAAAGACTCCCTAGAAGGTTTTGTAGGTACAGATAGGTAGTGTGAGTTCGTTACCAAGACTAAAATCTCTCGAACCTTTTGTTTCTAGGAATTACGTAATCAAATTACACGACATCTAAGGAGCGGCGTAATTGAATCCGGCTTAGATGCTATGTACTTAGATAATAATACAGTGGACCGCGCTTGATGAGGTATTAAAATTACGAAGGTTTTTCTCTCGTATTAAATGTTTCTTCGTAGTAATTCGCTTTGAGAAACCTTGTGTTTTTATGTCCAATCGAATGACCGAAGACTGCGAGATCAGTCTCGCTATCCATGACCATGATTTGTGACCACAAACTGGGTCGAAATATCTGTAGATATCTTAAAACCCGTTGCATTTAAAACCTGGCTCTCATTGCATTCTCATTACTCGAATTATATAGAAGCAATTTTGCTTAGTGTTTAGGGTCTAGGGCTTGCAAAACCGACGCATGACGACCATTCGGAAAGGTACGCTACGAATGTATTTTTCCATCGAGTTTTCCTTGTTGTGAATTCATGACAAAACTACTTAGTATCCGGACCACGTAATACTTTTTAAGGCGAATTCGTGAAGCTTCTTGGATTTTTGCAGAAAATACTTTGTTGTTTGACCTTGACGTATTGTAGATGTATGATGTATTAATATATTTCAACCATTATTCTTATAGCCTTAGCATGTAGTCTGTTGGGATGTGTCAAAAATAAATGATCGAGCAAGTTAGGCAACATTGGGAGTCGTCCAGTAATAGTTTGTCGATAGCGTGTCGAGAGTGATGAAACTTCGAGTGGTAGGTACTTTGCTTTAGAACCTTAGTTCCCAAAGTGGTCCAGGTGGACCACCAGGGGTCCACGGGAGACTCGACGGGGTAGACCCCCATTGGCGTTGGCCGTTGGCGTGACAATAATCATTTATTTAATTAACCATTCAATTCCCACTTTTTTTCGAAAACTATTTCATCTCTATATAATATAAACTCAGCCACAACGTAAATTACCATAGTCCTGATAATTAGTTAATGAGTAACAGTCGATAAACTTAATATTATACTTCGAATCCCTAAATTGCGCGTGGCCTGACACGCATTGCCCGGTTTTTATTTTCCGTAAAGCTCCTTGAAAAGGTTAACGGAAATAATATTTATTTATTGAGCGAGCTTCTTTTCAATCTTCTTGTAATATAAATTAAAGAAATGACATTCATAGTTAGTGTAAAGTGTTGCAGTATTCTGTATTTCGCTAAAGAAATTCTTCGCACTCAAAAGTTACTGCAAATTTTCAGTGACCACCTTGTTACGTAGTTCGGACGTTTGTAACAGTCTCCTGTCTCTAGATTGACAAACTAATCAAGTGCGGAGTAACCTTTCGACAATTGGCTTTCGTTACTATTCGGCGATTGGCTTTTAATAATAACCATTCGGCAATCGGCTTTCGTAATCTGATAGCAAGCTTTGTATTCACAAGCAGTTGCTGGGGATTTTGACTTGAAAGTTTAGTTTACAGTTTAGGAGATAAATTGTATTCAATCTATTTAAAATTCTAATCTACGTCCTTTAATAATTATCGAAGAATAAATTACAAGTTTCAAGTGAATTGGATGAAATAAAATTTTATACTCGTATAAAATTTAAGCCTCCATTTATTCCTTTAGTGGATGATTTTTTTTAAATATTTTCTTAGTTCTCCATCAGACTATATGGAGTCTTTCTAAAAAGTTTCAAAGTCAGAACGTTTATTAAGTAACGCACAGCGTTATTAAGTGAAAGTTATTAGTTTTTATTACGCCTCAGATTACGCTATCTAAAGATGATGTCAATAAGCAAATCCTTATAATAATAGATAGAGATATCTACGAGTAATAAAATCGGAAAATTCGCACGCAGGGCAGAAAAACTTTCGAGAAAATCTAATTTGTTGTTAGTAAAATTGATTTTATTGTTGTCGGGAGGGGCTTCGACTATAGTGACGTCCACGAAGGTCTCGAAGTTTTATGTCAACGATTTTCTGATCTCAATTCTTTTATTATTATTTATTTATGTTTATCCATTGCTGACAAAATTTTGGGGTATGGTAGAAATTCAAGCAAAACTTAACCCCGAAGAACTAAGACTTAAGGTCTTGTATTAGGTTGCTGAGCGTCATACCATAAAGTTTAATCCCATTGGTATTCCTAAATTTTAGTTCTAGGCTGCCGAGCTAGTAAGGACTCATTAAGGTTATATGGATATCATGGGGCTCCTTTACTTTCTAGAGTTGAAGCACCAATACATAACTATTAAGTATAAAACTGTGGAATGTTTGTGATTTTTTTAAATAGTTACTAGTTGATGCCTGCAGCTTTGCACGGGGAAATTATGCTTATCATATTTATCCACTATTTCACCCCCTCGGGGGTTGAATTTTGAAAAATCCTTCCTTAGTGGATGTGTACGTCATAAGAGGAATACGTATGCGAAATTTTAAGTTTCTAGCCCTAAGGGTTTGGCCTGTGCGTTGATACATCAGTAGGTAAATAGATAGAAGCTACCTACATTTGAATATGAATTTAAAATCACATGTGACTGGAATCTGTTGTTTTAGCTTTGTGTTTGTTAGAGATGAGTCAGTAGATAAGTTGTAATGTCAACACGAGTTCCTGTAGCTATGAAACTTGGGTGTAATTTACATATGAATGTGATACACTTTGATCCGTCAACTGTGAATCAACTCGGGGACTAGGTTTTCATTTTAAACTTTGCGGGTTCGAGAAAATCTATGCGGGATTGGTCAACTGGATACTTTGGTGAAAAGTCCTTGGTTTTCATTCATTGTTTAGGTACAGTTCTGTTCTATATACATACATACACTCGAAAAACATCTTCTGGCGCAGTCAGGCAAAAAACAATAGAAATAATTGCCTTTCTATATGACGTAACACGGCAGTAAAACATCTATATTTTAAAAAGAAAAAAAAATGTATTTCCAATACATCACAATAATAATAGAGTATCTACTCATATGATATTCTGATATCTATTGATATTCGATGTTATTTCTAACGTATCTGACTGCCTGTCAGTATTAATTCATCTCGAATTCGTTACGTGCTGGGTCGAGTTTGTTAACACCAATAGAATAACTTGGGCGGCAGAAAAGTTTCATAATCAAAGAGGCGGGCGTAGGAGGGAAATGGATATTTATCAATATATACCCAAGTATTATATTACTGATATTTTTTACTTGTTACTTGATTGTTTGTCGGTAACTCGACGATTTTCAAGATCCATCCTCAAAAACAGTGGAGGACCCATATACTTTGTAACTAGCGCTCAGTTCACGGCTTTTCCCGTATTTTCCGGGATATTGAGTACAATAAATGTTATTCACACACACACAAACACACATACACACACACACCTCAAAAACAACCATTCTTAGGATAAATACAATTCATTACTAGGTATGTAAAATAGCCCTTAATAACTAAGTTACTAAGTGTAATCCATTTTTGGCCATAGTATGTATATTTTAATCTTGTATCGACTGTTGTACCTTTAACGCTGTTGGATTTCCTAATAAACGATTAAATTAAATTAATTCTAGCTAGATCATGGTCTATCAGTGTGATAAACATGAATATCTGTAGGTACTGTAGTTTTTGCGTGAAAGAATAACAAACATCTGTTTATTCATTTATAATATTTCATCCGTGGGGTAAATGTGTCTTCAAGATAAGAATTAATGAACTTAAGCTGATTTAGTGCGCTTAATAAACTGAAGACAGCCTTTATCTCTCACTCATTTAAGGATGTCAGTAATGGCAGGGAATCGAACCTAGAACACCTCACTTCGTAGACAGGGCTACTCACTACCGACTGAGCTATCATCAAAGATCAACGCTATTTACTTAAAATAATCTATAATCTATACTAATAATAAAGAGGAAAGATTTGATTGTTTGTTTGCATTGAATAGGCTCCGAAACTACCGAACCGATTTGAAAAATTCTTTCACTGTTGGGAAGCTACACTATCCCCGGGTGACATAGGCTATATTATATTTTTTTACTATTTTTCGCGAAGCAAAGCGAGGGCGATTTCCTAGTGATTTAATAAAATTAATTAACCGTTACCTGATACGCTGTCGTTGTTAATACAGTTAGGTATTTGTTTTCAGGGAAAACAGTTAACGATACCTTTTCACGGGATTAAATTTTATTTAAGAGCAAACTTCCACTCGTGCGATACTAAAAAAGTCAGCGCGGATTTCAGTAAATTTACGTTTTTAGAACAACACCAATCTTAACTTACAATAACATTTTTAATCTAAAGGAGACTATACAAGTTATTGGAAAATTTACTATTTTATTAAATTAAATATTGGTATTTGAATGATTTAGGATTTACGCGAATGGGCTAATAATGTAACAATGTAAATTATGAAAATGCATAATAACGAACAATAAAAAAGAACAACGAACATTTATTGTGGCAGAAATTTTAATGATGAATTTAAGTTGCTGCTCTCGGTATGGTTGTGTAAACAAAACAAGAACCTTTTTATGTATTAAAGATAATGTCATAGAACAGACATCTCGAACAAAATGTGTGTCCTGCCGGGAGGTCGATTTTCAAAATTGAGCCCCGGTTCTCCTTTCAAAATCGAACGAATCCATTGTAGATTGAAGCCTAGTGGCGCCAATTCATTGAGCAATAATATATCGTGTTCGCGGAGTCGGTTCTATACGCTAGTAATAATACTTCAATGTTTTTATGTGTCTTTATGTATTGTCCATGTTGAAGTTGTCCATGGAACCAACGACACAGGAAATCTACACAATACACAGTCAAAGTGTTTTTTTATTTTTATGAACAACTAGGAAACCGCCCTCGCTTCGCTTCGGGAAAAATGGTAAAAAATATTAATATAATATAGCCTATGTCACCCGGGGATAGTGTAGCTTCCCAATAGTTAAAGAATTTTTCAAATCGGTTCGGTAGTTTCGGAGCCTATTCAATGCAAACAATCAAATCTTCCCTCTTTATAATATTAGTATAGATTTTATTACTTTATTAATGATTTTATTACTTTATAATTAGTAGTAAATTTCAATATTTTCATCGACAACTTAATTGAATTAATAAATCCAAATGCTCGGTTACTGTTTAAGCTGCTTAAAGCTTTCCCAGTTTTGTTATCACAAGCGGAAGCTTCATATCTGATCAATTTTCTTCGCAGAAATAACAAAGTTCTTAAACTTTAAATGGTAAAATGACTTCAGTAATGGACAGACCGATCTGATCAAACATTTACGTAAACCATAAAGTAACCCTTTATAAAATAAATTTTATTGACTTCAAAGGTGTTTGGAAACCATAATCGGTCTTAGTAAAGTGATTTATTTCTCGATTGATATTCAAGATAGTGGATCAATAGTCAGTACTGACAGTGCTTACTTCAAGTTACACGTATCAAACAACAGCTCTTAAAACTTCCTACGTAGGTATTCTGTGCATTCAAAATATATACCTAGTTCTATCAGAACTTTAGGCGTAACTACAAAATCTTCGCTGAGACACTTATATGTTTAAAGGCCAAAGATAACATTCTGCCATCGGTATTGATAGGGTAACACTAGTTCATTTTTGCCCGACTGCCTAGAAAGGATTTTCGCGCGTATCTTGTGTGTATATGTATATGTATGTATGTATGTATGTATGTATGTATGTATGTATGTATGTATGTATGAATGTAGTATCTTCCAAGCGGGAAGGCGTGTTTATGGCTTTGATCAATTGTTGAACACACAAAGAACTCTAACAGATGGACGGACGTACAAAGGGATGGGAATCTATTGAAATATCAAAAGTAAATTTAGAAAAAATAATTTTAAAACTAACTTCGAATAAAATTTTATTTCATTTCAATTGCAACTTGGCTGAAGCGAGCAATAAAACTCTTCAAATTCTGTCTGTAAAATAGTTTCGCTTCTGCGGTTCGGTCGAATGGTTTGCGGCCAGTAAATTAATTAGTTTATGTGCAGGATGGTAACAAATAACAAATTACTAAAGATGAAAGTGCGTTAGTTCTGACTAGATTCTTTCTTTAGCATTAAATCTCTGAAAATAAATAAATAACCATTAAATATGGAGGAATCCTTTTAAGAGTGACCTTAGATAATAAACTTCAATGGGGCCCATATACCTATAACAAATTTCACGACTAAACTCTAATTAATTCTTTAGATTCTTTCTTTAATTTTTCGTAATGCTTTCACACACTTGTTTTCAGCGTCGTGTTTCGAAAATAGACGCTGCATAGCGTTAACGCGCCACAACAAAAAAACATGAAAATAGATAATACAGTTATTGCACTTTAAATCTGAAGTTGTTATTTTCTTAAAGATTTTCACGCTTCCATGTTCATGCTGAGTCTATTGTAAACAATTGACAGTGATGAATAAACCTTTTTGGATTCCGTCGGCTGGTAATAGAACTGATTTCATTCATTTTGGCCATTAAACCTTCCTATAATTCGCACTGGTGCAGAACGGTGTAGTAGTCCAGCATTCCTCAGTTGAAACTATACCTGTAAATTAAAAAAAAAATTAAAAAAAATTGCAAAATCGCTGATGCCCTTAGAATTCCTGAACGGATCTTTATCAGTTGCAGCTAAGAACTATTTCGATCAAGTCAGCTTTTAAACAAAAAAACCGTATCATAACCGGTCCATTCGTTAGTGGCTACGAAGCAGTGGTGGTACAGCCATACAAGTCGAAAAGCCCAGCTTACTATCATTGCTTTACTACCATCACTCTGCAGTATTATTTGTTGGTAAATATTATACATATGAAATGGAGTGTTTTGTGTGGTCAAAGTCAAAGTCAAAGTCAAAATATTTTATTCATATAGGTATCATTGATACACTTATGCACGTCATTTTTTGGCTTTTCGGAAGGTGCTTTGTCATGGAGGAGAAGAAAAGCCTAAAGAAACTCCTCAGCACATCTTTTAAAAAAATATTACAAAAAAGATATTATCATACAAAAGTTTACTATTCTGAGTGGAACTGGTTGCAAAGCTAATCATTTCCATGCGTCTTTGTCATTTAAATACTCGTCTACACTATAATATCCCTTGCCTAACAATTGTGTTTTTACAAGTTTTTTGAGATTCTATTGGCAAGTCACGTATTAATAATTTTGGGATTTTATTATAGAAATGTACACCAAGCCCTATGAAAGATCGTTGCACTTTACTTAGGCGGAACGAAGGCGTAATTAATTGATACATTCTATTTGTTTGGCGATTATTAATATCAAAATTTTGTTTATACACGTTTATATTCTTCCTTATAAAAACTACATTATTAAAGATATACTGGGAAGCTACTGTAAGTATACCTATTACCTTGAACTTTTCACGCAAAGATTCCCGAGACTTAAGTTTATAGATAGCCCTAACAGCCCTTTTTTGGACTATGAAAATTTGTTCTATATTGGTCGGGCCAAAGATCCCGAGATCCTGGGTTATACGACAGAACCGGGCTTGCCTTGTTCTGACGGCCTAAGCACGCCACTGCTATGAAGCCCCAGACGGATACACAGACCCCTCTTTTTCCGGGGATTAAAATTCGAGGAAGGCCGGTAATGGGTGGAAGCCAAGAATGACATCAGAGGCAAGCCTTCGTCCCGGTCGTAATGTTCACGATTCATTCTATGGACGGCCGCATAAATATTATTTTATTATAGGCTTATTGTTACGGCCAGTGAATTTTGTGTGAAATTGTTATTTTCCTTCATATTTTCTGCGGATATTGCGTGCGATAATTTAGGTGGGTCATTTATTTCTAGATTTGCGGGTACCGAGAGTTGAGTAAATCACAACGTACGGTAATTTAGAATTCGCTAGGTCTATCTACAATTTGCTATATTAAATTCATTCTATAATCCAGCTAATATTGTACGAAAATTTCTTGTCTAGAATAGATAGACATAGTTTTGTTATGTCTCATAAAAATAGTTCACTTGCCAGGCCAGGCTGCTGCGCGAACGCGTTTATTCTGATTTCACGATTATGTTTCGTTCGCCAGCTTAACTTATGAAAAAAGAAAGGATTTAAACCACAGATGACATAATAGTATATGGATAATTGTATTTAAACTTAAATCAAGAGAAGTTATTTTACGTGGTAAATTGTATAACGAGACAGTGAATAGAAATGGAAATTAAGTAAATATAACTTATCTAATGCTTGACAGCGAACCAACCTGATGATAAGTATTGATGCAGTCTTGGGCGGTAGTGTTTCCATGTTAGTTACGGCCAGATAATTTTTAAAAATGTGGTTAATAGTATCGTGTAACGCAAGAACCAGTTAAGTTCCTTCACTAACCTAGTAGGTTTACTTTACATTGCAGTCTCCTTACAAATGCAGTTAGATATCCAAAGCGTGCAGTTACTCAAAGCGAGTTAGAGCTGTTAGTTCTATACAATTCCTACGGCCAAAGACGTTTGCATACACAGTTTCTAAGCAATAAACATAATGAATGCTCAAATACCTACGCGCATTGCTTGGCTTGTACTCCAACAGTTCTAATTTCGTTCTAAGTCGCTCGAGTGGTAAGATTAAACACAAATAGCGGGGTATAAGACGACGACTAATCTCCTCTCGTTTCGTTAGGGATATCCGCTGTATAACTAGTTTCACTGACGAAGGTACTCATACGTAAAATTGCAATGGGTGGATTTTACTAAATTCACACAGTCATGCACCTACAAATCTCACTATCATATCCACTTTAGTTATCACGTAAATAAAACACCAACGACTCGAGAACATAGTACCCTATTTATTGACTCGAGTAATTTATTTATTCATAATTCTTGACAAAGAATAACCGACTTCAAAATTACGGATAACCCAAAAACAACTCGTCAAATCTCGCTCAATTTCAAGTAGGATCACATGACAAGCACCAGCTTTCGATTAAAAAAATAATCATCATTATCGGTTTACAAAGTCGAAAGTTCTGCGGTGACAAACATAAAAAACAGTTGAATTGAGAACCTCCTCCTTTTTTGAAGTTGGTTATAAATTAATAATAACGCTTCACATTCATAGCCCCACACTAGGATTCCCTGTGTCGTGGGTGCCATGGACAACACACAAGACAAGGACACTCACACCCAGACCGAGAACAGAAATTTAAACTCATCATTCAAATTTCCGCCTCATTGGGATCGAACCCAGGATCCTTGGCGCGGCGATCCGGCATGGTAACCACTGCGCCACGCGGGTCGTCAAAAACCAAAAAAACTAGCGCTCTGCTCGTGGCTTTGCTCGCATTTTGCGAGATGCTTTATGTTATTCCAGATCATGGTGTACTATATGCAATATTTTATGAAAATCTGTTCTGTAGTTTTTATGTGAAAGAGTAACAGTCATCCATACATCCTTACAAACTCCACACATCAAAACACCCATACGTCCTTAAAGAGAAGAGTGAATAGGCATTTATTTAGTGCGTTCATCATCTTAGACTTCATCGCCACTTACCATCAGGTGGGATAGTTGTCAAGCACTAACTTATTTCATGTAAAAAAACTTTATAATATTAGTAGGAAGTAGGATTTACTTGACCATCTAGCCACTATTATGCTGGCCATATACGATCAGTAATACTTGTCAAGTTTGCAGAAGACTTGACGTGGCATCCAGCAACTTACGGTGTATGGCCACGATATGTCTATCTGGCCATATAGCTATCTCATGCAAACTGGATGCCGCATCAAGTCAAACTGCAAACTTGACAAGTACACTTGATCGTGTATGGCCAGCATTAGACTGAACCTTTAGCTAGCACGAGCAGACGAGCCATACTTAAGGTTCGAACGATACTTTCGATACCGAGTAGGTATCGATACTTTTGATCACGATACTCGATACTGAGTACTCGATACTTGTACCTGGTAATTACTCGCAAGTAGTCATGTGAAACGTCGGTATCGAGTACTTTTAAAATACTGAGTACTTTTCAGTATTTTCATATGGAAAAAGATCAACTGTGGCCCGTTTTAGCGCTCGGACTAAACAGAAAGTGTCATGGGGACATGTCGACGACCTTACTTTTTTGGTATCGATACCTCACCCGTCGATACCACACGAGTACTCGGTATCGATACCAGAGGCCGATACTTCGAACCCTAGCCATACTGGTCGCCCATGAACATCAATAACATCAAAGGCATTGAGGATGCGTTGTCGTAGAAAGGAGGATTAAGTTACGTAATTGGCTGCTGCGGTAGGAAATTGAATTTGGGACTTTAGATCCCTGTAGATTAGATAACTCCGAGTATATAAGTAAGTAGTCAGTTTTATATCAGTTTATACAAATAATTTACTGTGAACAGAAATTAATTTTAGCATTAAATGATAACTAATTTATCCTTAAATTATTTTCATTTTATGCTTAAATTATTTTTATTATATGGCCTATTTTTAAATTACAAATTAAGTACCACGAAAAACTTCTGTAAAGTTATCATATTTACTAAAATTAAATAAGACTCGTCTAAAAATCTGGACTATAGATCCTATGCAGGCTACAGGACTAATAACTAGGCTATAAGGTTGCCATTAACACAATCGATTTACGCATAATAACGTTAGTTATTAACGTTTTTAGCTCTATTTTTTAAATCTCAAGGACTTTTATGCAATATAAATAAGGAATGTAACTGCAGCGAAATATCAAGATGGCCGCGCATACCGAAAGCTTATCTTAAATATTACTCACATACATACATATAAGATACGCGCATAAAACATAATCCTTACTTGGCAGTCGGGTAATAAGGACAAACGTGGCACTTAAATTGGTCCTTTGATCAATGTTTAGGGCATAATATTCAACATGTTGATCTCCCTCAGTTCCATAATAAGAGAAAAAGAGATGATGTTACCTTTTGCAATGAAGAACAGTGTGTGAAATGTTTTACGACGGGCCTAATCAATTTTTGAAAATAATTGTTTTTTTAGTTATATAATTTTTTTACGTGTTAGGTATTTATCTCAACATATTTGATTAATTTTTATTGAAATTGCTTTAACAAAAAAAAGAAACAATTAATGTTATAACAATAGCAATGTCGTTGTTTAATGTCCGCAGGTAAATAATTGGGAAAGAAGAATTACAATATTTTTGGCTTCTATCAGTCATGATTCATTGAATAACAAATTGGAAGAGAGGGATATTCGGAACATATTGAACAGGAATTACCATAATGCTGCTCTCCGCTGTATAATTTCTCATAGTATTATGGAGTTTGTCCAGTACGCCACATGATGCCAAAAGTTTAGTTGTAGTAATGTTGGTCACACAAACTGAAGGGATATGTACTTACTAACTCACTGCCCACGGCCTTGCCCATGTTTTCCTAGATAGTAAGTACTCTTTGTCTTATTCCAAATCATCCATATTATTGGGAAAGATTTGCTTTATTGGGACGGCGTAGAATACTAACCCCAATCCCATGCCGGATGCTTAATTAATCCCATATTTTCAAGATTTAGTTCTTTATATGCGATCCTTTAGGGATTGCGGGAACTCCTCAAATATATTTTCAGGCTAATACTTTGAATTCGGTTATATATTTATTTATTTATTTATTTCACTCTTTATTGTTAACCTAAAAAACTAGATCACAATGGGCGGACTTAATGCCTAATATGGCATTCTCCACCAGTCAACCCTGGGTGATAGTTAAAATTTGTTTAAATTTACGTGCTAATCAATGATATTTAAAAACTATAGATACGTCATGCCCTTACAAATTAACCAAAAAATCTGTTCCGAAAAGAGTACACACATGTTTATCTTTTGTTTCACTACACCAATCACACTACAATAATATACGAAGGCATTTTAACGTTGTATGTCAAATTTCGAGCACTTCTGACTACAACAAAATTGCCTATTGTCTTGTAATGACAGAGCGACTACGAGCAGACGAGGTCAATTGACTGCTCTTATGATCTTCATTTAACCCAGCAGAACAAAATGTATAAAAATTGCTATATAAATCAAAAACAGGTAAACGCCGTGAGATATTTTAAGAGTTTATTCTATTTTGCACCAAGTATTTTGTTAAAGCATTGTGTTCTTGTAGAACGGTGTACTCACTTTGAATAGAAAGTTCTCGTGACTTTACGAGTTGTATTCACAATGTTATCGAATAAACTTACTTGAACGTGGAAAGTATAATCATGTGGAGTAAAGTTTCAATCCTCCCTCGTATTGGTAGATGTGAGTAGATAAATTAATAATATGGTCTAATTAGCATTATTTGTAGTGGTGATATATTATTATGTATGGTTTAATGAGATAGGTAAAAACCCTACATCAGACTTGAGTAATCTATACTATGATAAAACTCAACTTTCTGTTTGTCTGTCCGGGCATTACATGAAAACCCTTGAACGGATTTCGATGAAAATTGGTGAAGTTGTTACTAATACTCCGGGTCATATTTTAGGAAACTTTTTATCCCAGAAAATTAAAAGGTTTCCCTGGGAAATAGGATGAAAATTTGTATGGAATATTTTTAAAACATCAACCGATTTGCTTGAGCAATAAAGTAAAACATAATTTCCGTATGCGAAGCCGCGGGCAACAGCTAGTGTTAACCTTAATATCTATCTACTACTACTACTAGTAGAATAACCATACTAGCCTGATTTTAAATTTATATCATCATGCACGCTAAACATTTTGAATGCAAACGGGTATTCATTATTCAAGATTTTAATATAAATAAATAAACCTTTTACACACTTTTAACCCCGCAGTAGGTTTTACCTGTGTCGCGGGTGGCATGGACGACACATCACAATATAATAACACCCATGACCCGAGTACAAATATTGATCTGTCACATAAATATCTGCCACGGCCGCGAATCGAATCCGGGACCCCTCGCTTCGCAGGCAGGGTCGCTACCAACTAGGCTACAGGGTCATACGATTTTAATATTGGCAGTGCATTCAAAATAAAGTGTTTTTGTTTTGTTCATTAAAGCTTAGTTTAATTACAAAAACCTATTCCCAAATTCATTCTACAATATAAGCTTAAAGTTTAAACTCCAATAATATTCGTTGAAAAAGAATAATGTGCTTAGCAAAATTCTTTCTGTTGTTTAACAAAAACTACAAATGTACCTATTTGTCTGTGAGCGTAGTACAATTTAGAATTTTAGACCTTGTAGTACCGTCGGGACAATACAGGTGTCAACGGTGCCGGAATAATGACAAATTGTACCGTATAACAGCGTCGTTACTCTTGAGCATGGAGAGCGTTGAACAGTATACACAGTAAAAGCATTATTATTATCAAGAATAACTAACAAAGGTAGCCTTGGGCTTACTAAAAACCAGATTACTACTAGAGGTCGCAATTCTACAGTATTTTAAATACATATTTTTCAAGTTTCGTTTATTTATCACATCACATCATCAAGGCCCGCACAGATCAATAAATAAAAAATACCGTTTTATGGTCGTAGCACACATATCAACTCGTAAACGGAACGTAAACGTATCAACTCTTGCATGTCAGTATTCTTTGTATGAAACTTGTTGGTCGGTTGGTAACGCGCTTACGTTAGGTTGACGGCGAGGCGATCCGGTGACGATCCCTTTCCGAGTTGATATGTGCGCTACGACCATTAGTTTTTCTGTCCGGAAGTTACTGGCAGAAAACAGCATGGTTTTTGACGTGGATGGGCGTCGTAGCTTGTAAATACAGAAATTACGTAATCCAGCACGGTATTTTTCTTCCTCAGTCAAATACAGAGCGGTGAGATATTTGCCTTATTTATTGAGATGTGACGACCCATAACTGTCCTACACGAATAACTATTAAAAATCTTTTTACGCCCCAACTCAGAGTCCCTAACGGTTACTTTAATCACTCCTTAGTAAAGAATCACCGTACTAATTCTGTACTAAGGAGAGATTTAAATTAGTGATTCTGAGTTGGGGCATTATTAATATAAACATTAATTGGTGTGAAGTGTTTCTTTAACAAAATCAATTACGGTTGATATCAGTTTTTGCCCGCGTTTTGAGTAATAATAAGTACCCTATATCCTATTCCAGAGGTCTACTCGAGAGCTAAATTTCATGAAAATCCATTAATTGTTTTTCCATGAAAGAGTAACAAACATACAAAATTGCACATTTATAATATTAGTGGGATATACGTACCTTTAAATGAGAACACCTGACATTCACAGCACCGCCCTGCATCGCCCTAGGATTTTTCGAGGCATGGATAAACAAAGATATCACAAATGGCTAAGACCCAAGAATAAAGAATCATCTGAAGAAGAATTATCTGTGACACAAATGTAGACCGAAACCAAGGTCCAGCACTAGAGAAGTAGGGTGCAACCATAACACCGGATGAAGAACCGTCACCTTCTTCATTATAAGTTATAAAGATGTTGGATTTATACAGACAGGTAAAACAGAAAGGTGAAGAGAAGAGTTAAGTAAAGGAGTGAAATTAACAACTTTATCCCATGCCATATCAGTTGTCGATATTCATTGACGATAGCCACTTACTATCCGCTCATTTGTCGGTAAAAAAGTTTATAAGAATGTGTCTCTTACCCTCATAGATTACATCCCTGGAGGACAGAGCAGAAGGAGAGCCATCTCATATGAGGGGAAAGTTGAAAAAGTATCCAGCTGTTTACTGAAAACAGATGTTCCAATAATGGCCATTCCAGAATGGCGCTAGTGTCTGAGAAATAGAGCGATATGAACATAGCTGTTGTAGACCGCACCGCATCACCACCCGTAATTGGACGCGTTTTTACGGACACTTTTCATACACAGAGATGGCCCTCCTTCTACCTCTATACTCCATGATTACATCTAACTATATGCTTACTCTGCAAAGCCCGTACAATAGACCCATAAATTAAACTGGTTAACTCGTAACGACATAAATCTTAGTGAGTTTACATGGATAGATAGATGAACTCTTTATTGTTAGTATATCATTGAACATTCAGAAAGGTAAAACAAACAAAAAATACTAAAGAGCATAACGCCGTTTATAGTAATCGCTTAGGTACTCACTATTGGACGATATATTTTTGACTGAAAATATTTATGTTTTTCATGTTCATAACAAATTTTTCCATAATAATACTTCATGTTCACATTCTTCGTTATGCTTTTAGATAAAAGTAGATTTCTATTTATAGCACATTTTTTGCTGATAAGTACATTTGGATTTTTGTGACCATAATTTATTAATTTTAAATACCCAGTTTAGGAATGTACTTCTAACGAAATATAATTTAAATATTAAGCATTAAGTACATGACACTCTTTTAAAAGAAAAGTAACATAGAACGTTCCAGTGAGTCATCAAATTTTTTTTTTTTTTACACAAATAAGTTAATGCTTGACCACAATTTAGTACTATTCCCGCTAGTAAAAACTTTTGGGCACTTGTTGGTTCAAATTTACACGAAATGCTTCATTAGTCAACTCTCATGTTGCCAGTTTCATTTGCCTCCCGAGAGCCATAAAAAGATAACCTTTATCTAGGCGGTTCATTTCCCTGAAATGTTTCCAAATAGGCTTTTAAAACATGTTGCTTTTTATTTATAAAAGCGGCTGCTCTCGACTTCAGTTGACGTAATCGGACTTTTACTAACCCGTGGGGATCGCTAAATACTAGTATTTTTATTAGCAGTAATTCGACAGCAATTTATAAAATATTGAACTCCATACTGAAGGTTTTTTTATTATTACCTCATCATCATCATTCAGAACTGATTATCATATCCTAGGGGTTGTCCGGACACCATCTGACCACCGAGCTGGACAATAAGGGATACAATGAAGGGCATACTTCAAACACCTTTGAGAATATGCAGAGAAATGCATGCAAGTTTCCTTGTGATGCTGTATTTTACCGAAATTAGTAAGTAATTCGTAATAATAAAAATAATTAATATTCGTTCCTTTGGTCTTAAACTAATTTTATAACGGTTAAAGAATCTCTACTTTCTGCGACTTCTTATTCCGTATATTTTAAGTAGTTTTGTTTTCAGATTTAAAAAAAATGCGACGAATGTTTTATGTTATAATATTTAGAATATTTTTAAAATTAAAATTAAATAATTCATATTATAGGGCTTCCTATTTGTACATAATCTTAAAAAAGTAATATAATATTATTATAGTTTGCGCTTTCTGTAGCAATGGCGGAAAGTGACCCAATTTGTGTAATATTATAAAAGCTTTTCGCGCTAAGTGCGAGAGTTACTAGTACTTTGTACGGTAACAGTACGTACTCATAGTGTATGTACTCGTCTTTACCTTACTTTACCTTTACCTAAAAACTATAATTTACTCGACTCATATTAACGACACGTTCTGAGAGGTCTGGTGTATTTTTACTATAATTAGCTTGCCTGTAATTGAAGTGGTCTATGTAGCAATGTATAAAAATGAGTGAAATTAACATTAAGACCATTCCATTTTGTTATGTAAGGCGTCGTCCTAATTGGCAGCGATCGTACGAGCAAACGATGCGATTTAGTCGCACGACAAAATTAAACACACACACTAAATAAGTGTGTCCTAATTAAAGCTCGCAAGTCATCGCACGAGCATAATAAATAATCATAATCATTTTCATCGCAAGACGATAAACGCATCAATTGCTCGAATAACTCAATATCACGCCAACCGATTTCGATGATTCTTTTTTATTGGATGTACTTCATTTGAAGTCGGTTATTATTTTGTTAAAATTTTAGATTATATACTCTTAAAACACAAATATTTTTTTATAACTTCACTATATTTCCGAGCGGACGCACTGATTTGCATGAGAGTCATGGTCAAGCGCGAATCGACTGTGAAAAAGACGCAGCTTTGCCTTACTCTTACTTACTCTTGACCCAGTGTGTTCAATTGAACCACTGTTGCCTCAACGACTATACACTAGAATGTATTCGCTCTCCCTTCAATTTATTAATCGCTTTTTGGGAACATGCATAATAATGCATAGTTATTACTAATTTCGTACACGATTTAATTTTCTTCATCATAAAATATTACATGGAGGCAGGATTTCGTCTGCACTAGCTTAGAGCTTTTATTTTGTTGTCAAAAACTCGTCAAAACCACCTGCCTTGGACAGTTTATTGCTGCTCTGAAAGCTGTTCCAATTTCCATTTCTCATTGGAGGCGTAAATTTTCTCACAATGTTATTTCTCGTAGGTACATACAAAGTGCGCGAGACACATAAAATGGATAAATCTGTCCGTTCTTTTAACCATTTCCTTAGTTTGATTTTTTTCAGATGAAAAAATATTGGTTCTGACAATGAATTATGATCATTTCGTGAATAGACAAGGTATAAGCATAAAGGAATATTATTTTTTCTTTACAAAGCCTCGGTATGTGTACGTTAGTATATTAGTTAATTGGGGGCATTAATGAACGAAGCACGAAGAGGTCGTCTACTTTAAACATGAAAGAGCCCCCATTAAATTATATATTATTGTTACAACCTGTAAGTATAACTATTTCTTTTTATTTATAATATTATATTTAATACAATAGATGTAGAAATATTCACTTAAATTTATTTAATGCGAAATGTTTCCAATAATATTGCCACTTACACGTTATAAAAATAATACAATGCGTTCATTTTTAGGGTTCCGTACCCAAAGTCTATTGTCCGTCTGTCTGTCTGTCACTAGGCTGTATCTCATGAACCGTGATAGTTAGACAGTTCGAATTTTCTTGATGATGATGATGTATTTCTGTTGCCGCTATTACAACAAGTACTAAAAACAGAATAAAATAAATATTTAAGTGGGGCTCCCATAAAACCAACTAAATTTTTTTGCTGTTTTTTGCTCGATAATAATAAAGACACCAGGTAGACGCTTGAAATATTTACAGAATATTTAGTTGTACATTCACTTTAAAAATAAATAATTAAAATAAAATAAATAAAATATTGTATTTAATTATTTAAAGTTATTATAGTCGATTATTTAACCTCTAAACATTTTTGATCGTTTGAATATAACTTTTTTATTATATTATTGTACGAACAAGCCCACTCGAGCCGCGAAATAAAACTGTATGCTGACATTATCCCTTCACGCGACAAAGGTGTGCCGGTAATCCAATTTAGCGTCACAAAAACCCGACGCACAAATAGTGAGAATGGTGCTTTAAGCTGATGAATTGCTTACTTAATGAAGTAGTATTCTTAAGTGACTTTAAGGAATTCCATTCTTTATGGAAATAGCCGACAAATGAGCTGACGATCCACCTGATGGTAAGTGGCTATCGTCGCCCATGAACATCAGCAACATCCACCAAAGGCATCACTGATTGCCGGCCAAGAAAGGGAGAAGAATAAAGAAAGAATTCCTTTATAAGGAGACGAATTTTCAAAATTTTTAGAAAAAGGTCAAAATCTCGAAAACTGTGACACTTCTACCCAGGTAATTTTTTGACATATGGTAGTTCAACCCTCAAGCTATCTTCTCTCTATGGTTGATCCATTACTGACGGTACACTCTGTTTATTACAATAATAATAATATAATAATAATAATATTTATGTATTAAATAACATGAGAATGTAACTTATTATGTTACATTAACATACGTTACATTAATGATGTTGTTAGCGCAGGGGTGTATGGGATTTTGGCGATCTCCTTTAATTTACGATTAAGATAAGAACTTCTGGCGCAGGCCAAGCAGACAAAAACTATTGTATTAGTTTGTATGTATTAGTTATAACAATTGTATGGGTGTTTTTCTTTATTTTTTATGGAAATAGCTGGCAAACGAGCTGACGATCCACCTGATGGTAAGTGACTATCGTCGCCCATGGACATTAGGAACACCAAAAGTATCACTGATGCGTTGCCGGCCAAGAAAGAGAGAAGAAAAGGAAAGAAAGAACTGGCTCTCAAGCCCCTAGCCGGACCACGACGAGTAGTTTGGCGGCTGACCTAAGCTCGTGTATTTTTTATGGGCTTTAGTTACCTGAAAATAAATGAATTCGAATTTTAGGGTACATTTCTTTCAACAATGTGGCAAAAGGGAGATTTAAATTTTGATTCCATCATCTTAAATTGTGTAACCAAATCTATGCAAATAAGTATTTTTATTTCATTTCAATTCATTACGTCCGCCGCGCTGTTCAAAATATAAACTGAGACAGACATCGGATTGGATTTAAAAATTAACGAACCATAATTATTATAGTGAAAGTCTTGTTACAAAAATATTAGGTAAAATTATTACTTCTTTTGACATTATTGTAATTAACGTAATTAACGTTATAGTATTCATTACTGACAATTCGGATATCAATAACTCATGCATGAATTACTAATTGACATGTATCGTAAATTGAATTTAAGAATTAATTTATTCATACCGATATTAATTGGAACTCATGGAAGGGATCGCATTTGTGCCATCAGAAATGTATGTAATACCTAAATACAAATGACTAAAGAAATAAATTATAATTTAATGCTAAAACAAATTTCTGTTTATTCAATAAATAAATACTTTATTCGTTATGGTATAAATAATTACCTATTTGATTAAACTATATATTTACACTGTATTAATTAAAAATAAAAAGTAAGGAAGAAAAATCTATTTAAAATAACGAGAATATTATAATAAGCGAAGTGTGGATAAAATCTTCCTTCTTTGGAAAATAGCTATATCTAACCAGTCCAGTCGATTTGTTCAGTCCGATGACAGAAGCACTTTAGTTGCACGACAGATCTCTTACTCTTACTCAGCTAAACTATATTCTTATAACTTTGTATATTAGGTAACTACATGCTGCTGTGGAGAAGTCCTTTTAAAAGGACGCACGGACGTGCTGTTTCAAGAGATACTAAGCAATCGAGAATGTCGTTTGAAATTATGGTACTGGCTGAGTGAGTTGTGTGGTAACTGGTGATTCTTGATAAAACATCAAACAATCATAATGCCTTTGATACCTCCTTTGTCTACTTAGGTTTCTTTCATCTCGCCTTTCTTAGAGACGTATCATTGATGCCTTCACGGTTACTGATGTCTATAGGCGATGTTGACTCAATGGTAGCTCGGTTATTTATTTCAAGACTATTCACATAAAAAAATATAGACAAACATTAGCGTAAAAAATGTGGCTGCAAATTGTATGTATGACGTTATACATATTATGTTAAATAGATCTTTGTACATTTCGTTAATTTTATGGTAAAGATAGACACCTTCTTCTTTTTACCCTCTTCGTGGTAAACACAGCCACTGAATACAATATCTTTCCTTCTTGTTGCTATAAAATGTACATTCCTTTTCGCGTCACGTCGTCACGTTCAATAAACCTGTAATATGTTTGCACAGCCGCCATCTTGTACTATGCCTTCCAGTATGGATCTGATTTCCATGCCCATAAAACATTTATCGAAGGATTTGTTTTTCATTGCTTGTTATTGAAAATATACAGGAACAAATATCAAAGGTGCATGCCCATTCATTTCATTTACAATCTACCAGACAATTTTATTTATAGTTAAACTTGATTACACTTCAAAATTATCACGAAGATTGAGGACCTCAGTACTGAAGTATAAATAAAGAGTAATATTTACTCAATGATATTATAAGTAACAAAGAGGTAGATATGTCAATAGCGCGCCGAAGATGAAGATCGTAAGAGAGGTCAATTGACCTCTGTTTGCTAGTAGTCACTCTGTCAATACAAGACGATAGGCACAGTTTTGTTGTTGTAGGAAGTGCTTGAGATTTGACATACAACGTTAAAATGCCTTCGTGTATTATTGTAGTGTGATTGGTGTAGTGAAACAAAAGATAAACGTGTGTGTGTTGTAGCTCTTTTCGGAACAGATTTTTGGTTGATTTGTAAGGGCATGACGTATCTATATTTTTTTAAACGTCATTGTATTTACTCAGTAGAAGTTATCTTATCTTATATCTTTAAACGAGCAATTCTTGTATATATATAATATAATTGGAATCTCGGAATCGGCTCCAATGATTTTCATGACATTTAGTATATAGGGGGTTTCGGGGGCGATAAATCGATCTAGCTAGGATTCATTTTTAGAAAATGTCGTTTTATCGGTGTTTTCAGGCAATGATAAACTTCTACAGTATACTCTTCCTGACATCTATTGGCAAGTAGCAATACTAAAGCTACTTCAGTAAATTGCGTTGTTAAGCAACACTAAACCGAGCAAAGCTCGGTCATCCGGGTACTGCTTATGCTGTTAGAAAAATAAGGCAGCTCACTGACGTCGACACTGCTAGGCTTGTTTATTTTGCATATTTCCATAGTGTTATGTCTTATGGCATTTTACTGTGGGGCAAAGCAGCTGGTATAGAACAAATTGTATTACAGAAAAGAGCCATTAGAGCTATTTATAAACTAAAATCAAGGGAGTCCTTGCGTGTCAAATTTAAACAAATAGGTATACTTACAGTAGCTTCCCAATATATTTATAATAATTTAGTGTTTATACGGAATAATATAACTGCATATAAACAAAATTGTGATTTTTCAAATCGTCAAACAAGAAGGATGCATCAATTGGCTACCTCTTCGTACCGTCTTTCTAAAGTGCAACGTTCTTTTATGGGACTAGGCATAAAATTTTATAATAAAGTCCCAAAACAAATACGTGACTTACCGGTGGAATCTTTTAAGAAACGTGTAAAGGCTCAGCTCTTAGGCAAGGGCTACTATAGCATAAATGAATATTTAAATGACAAGGATGCTTGGAAATGACTAGCTAGGCAACCAGTTCTGCACAGGTTAAAGAATACCTATTTTTGTAATAGATATAAGTTTTATTTTTAAAAGATGTGCTGAGGAGTTTCTTTACGGCTTTTCTTCTCCTCCATGACAAAGCACCTTTCCGAAAAGCTGGTAGATTAAAAAAATGACGTGCATAAGAGTATCAGTGATACCTACATGAATAAAAGATTATTTCATTTCATTTCATTTCATTTCATTTCATTTCATTTCATTTCATTTCATTTCATTTCATTTCATTTCATTTCATTTCATTTCATTTCATTTCATTTCATTTCATTTCATTTCATTTCATTTCATTTCATTTCATTTCATTTCATTTCATTTCATTTCATTTCATTTCACTATAAGTTACATAATAATAAAATATTACCTTATTGGGGCGCCTTAGAATGCTGACCCCAATCCCAAGCTGGGATAGTGTCGTGGCGACAGAAGTCTTACCACCAAGCAGGGAAATGTCTTCTGTCACCTCTTACGTCAGGCCGTGCCAACACGGTCAGCACCTACACAACGCAGTATGTGACCCCTCTGGTATTACTTGGCTATTCATGTAAATTAGTTGTAAGTCAGTGAATACTTAATAATTAATAAATTGATAAGCAGTGATAGCTTAGCGGTTAGAACGTTGGTCTCCCGAACGCGGGGGCCCGAGTTCAAATCCTGGCACGCACCTCTAACTTTCAAATATTATGTGCGTATTAGAAGTTAATTATCACTTCAAGGAAAACATCGTGAGGAAACCAGCTGTACACCGGAGAGTTCTCCATAAAGTTTTCAAAGGTGTGTGAAGTCTACCAATCCGCACTTGGCCAGCGTGGTAGACTATGGCCTGTACCCCTCCCATTGTGAGAGGAGACCCCGAGCCCAGCAGTGGGACAATTATAGGTTGTTGCTTTTTGCAGTGAATACTACTAAAAGCTAAGTAGGTACTGAAAGCGCTTCAGCTCTCATAATACGTTTACTGTCCGCTAAATTAAACCCAGTTTCGCGCCTGGCGTATTTCTCTCTATTAATTATAATTACTAACTGTTGGTGATGAGCATGATAAATGGAGCAATTAACTTGTAGATTTATTATATTTTGTATTTAAGTACTAAAACGCTCAATTTTTATAATGATTCAATCTTACTAATTTCATTTATGATTAATGTGACGGATAGCTTTTTAAAGTTCAGTTTTTTCTGATATCAGATTAATTTATAATATAAAACTAATATTGTAAACCCAAACCTACTTTTCTTAAAAAAAAACATTGTCGACATATAAAAATTGTACCTACCCTACACTTAACCAATGCTAATTATTATAGTCAGGCGCTTCATGTCGCAAAATGATAACATGAACACAAGTTTAAATATAAAACAGTATGGCATTAGGCATTAAGTTTTTTCCTTTGTATACCCTAGATTTAGGTGTTGCAAAAATAAATAAATAAATAAATATGGTGTAGCAGCACGCTAATCAACCCCAGAAAGGAAAATAAATAACAAACCCTGCTACTACCATATCGCAGAAGGCGAGGGTAACATGAAAACTTTTATTATCAACTACCCCGGCTACTGAGTACTGCGAGCTGTATATCGACGCAAGATAATTGACGCATGTGACGTTCTGTTCAGAAACATGGAAACAGCTGCAAGTATCATCAGCGCCGCATCGTCTTCACACGCAGACTATCTTCATGCATTCGTCGACCATCTTCGAGCCGTATTTCTTCATCAACGCAGTCAATTCTTCGCTTGCCGATCTTGCTGTTCCGGAGATGTCTTCCATGCCGTCGCCGCTCGCCGAGTGTGCGCGCGCGCCGGTCTGCGCTGTTTTTATAAGCCGTCCAGCTACGAGAATCTACTCTGCACGACGCGATTCTACGCCGGCATTGGGAGCGCGACAGAAACATAATACGATCTCTCTCACACTTGAAGATTTATATTATTTACTTTTACTATTATTATTCTTTAAATTTTATTGGTAAATATTCTTATATTCTTATTGGCTGATCCAATAATAATTAATTTTATTGGTAGTTTTGCAATGTAGCCGGTGGTATAAATACAGGCAGGGTTGGCAATAAAAGCATTCGATACCATTTCGATACTATACGCACATCAAGTCCAGTAGTTTCATTCCTCAGCCTTCTGAAGCAGTATATTATTTGGAGTCTGTTAATAGTGGACCCCTTACAGACCACTATTACATATGGCATTCCTGTAAATTCTAATGGAATTTCATGATACATTTTTATATCTACACAAATATGTACGAGCCACCAGTTTTACAAAGTCTATTGGTACAATCAGTAGAGTCGTTAAGATCATAAACCAGAGAGCTCCAACAAAAGAAACCTGGTGCCATATCGATGTAGGTTGTTTATCAGGATGAGTCGTGAATGAGGTTGGATTGGGCTCAAGGATAACTCAAGCTATGGATCAATTTCCTTCGCAAAAAATGAGCCTACACTACGCACAGCTTAATAAATGTCCTATATCCGGCTAACTAGGCGACATATCGGCAGCGCAAACTTATTTCCTATAGTGATTCATCAGAAATGTGGAACGTATGATTTAAGGGTTCTGTAGCCAAATCAAAATAACGATTTATTTTTTTCTGCAAATAACGTTAAGTGTAAGTCCAGTGTATGCCCTGTAAGTGACAAAAATCATGTCGAATGCCCATGTCACACCCGTACCGGTTGTTGATAGCGCTGCTCTGGAAGTTGTAGACGAATACATTTACTTGGGACAAATAATGAAATTGGTAAGTCTAACTTCAAGAAAGAAGTCACTCGTAGAATTCAACTCGGATGGTTTTGCGTTCGGGAAACTGCATTATAATTAACATGTCGTCCAAAACACTACCTCAGTGCCTGAAGCCGAAGGTGTTCGAGCAGTGTGTATTACCAGTGATGACAAACGCCTCCAAGACGTGGAGCTTTACTGTCGGCTTAATCCACAAGCTCAAAGTCACACAGCGAGCTATGGAGAGGGCTATGCTCGGTATTTCTTTACGCGATCTCGACAGAAATGATGAAATCCGTAGAGGAACTTGGATAACCCACATAGCCAAACCAATAAGCCGGCTGAAATGGCACTAGGCTGGCCACATAAGAATTTCGAAGGACCGATAACCGTTCGGGAAGAAAGATCCTCGAATGGCGCCCACGCGGTCTCAGAAAACGGAGTATAGGACGCCCCCCGACCAGGTGAACTGACGATCTGAAGAAGACATCGGGCATCCGCTGGATTCAGAAGGCTCAGGAAATGTCGGTGTGGCGCAAGTTTGGGGAGGCCTATGTCCAACAATGGACCTCCAAGGGCTGATGAATGGATAAAACCCTGTATGATATGCCCACGTATGATATGGCCCTGTATGATATGGCCGTGGATAATGACCCTATATTAACGATAGAGACAGAAATATTAATTAATCTGCAAATTTCATATTATATTATACTTATACTCGTATCAAAATCTCTCAGGTTTACGGAAATTCTACTAAGCGTAAAATCTGCCAACATCAAAAATCCGTAAAAGCACGCATTCTATTATGCATGAAAACAAAATAGGAAAAATGTAGTATCCATATTATAATCAATCAATTAATATATTTTGTGCAAACAATGTTAGCTGCTGTCTTGATAATCAACTCTGATTGGAAGATATTCCGCCCTTCATTGAATTAATCTCCCCACTTACCTAAGCTCTCAGTTTCAATCTTTGTATTTTGTTAAAGATACCTATGTTTGTTATGATAATACGTTCCTCCTACGTATATTTATTAGTACCTAAATATTATGAGAAGGAAAATAATTAGAGTACCGTTATAGCACAGATTTTGTAGATTGTCCGCGGTCTCTTTTTCACGATGTTTTCTTGTCGCGAATGTGTGATGTAACTAATTTCAGGGGGCTTACCATGACATCTTAAAACAGGCCAATATTAGCCAATAATTGAGCTGTCCTGCTATATCCTACCATGACCTAGCTAAATCACAGGTCAGCCAGTGATCACGTGACCGTAACAGGACAGCGGTCACGTGACTTCGATAATCTCCTTCTGCCCTGCTATTTGTGTACCATGAAGCGATTGTTGACGTATTGATGTCGGAAAGCGGCCTATGTCAACGTCAAAATATTACAGCCTACCGAAAGTAACTTTAATTGTCCTGTTTTAGCTGTTTCGTTTATAATTTCTTTATACCGTAAGTTATTGTTATATAAAACAGTTTGAATATAAATTTATGATGTTGAAGAACATTAGGTATTTGGTAAATATTAGCTATCGACCAATCTGCCTTGCCTACAATCTAATCTCTACAAGCTGTTTCCAGCTGTTGTTTGTTGTTGTTGTCTCGAGAAACGCCTTGCTAAATACACCGAAGAGCATCGTCCAATAGAGCAAGCAGGATTTATAAGTACGTATTCAACTATAGACCACATTCAAAAAGATTACATCATGGAAGGCAGCTATAGGCAAGAGAACCAGAGGCAGAACGGCCGGGCGGCCGCGGCGGAGAGATGGCTCGATGAAATTTTGTAAGCAGCGGGAAAAGAATGGATTGATAAAGCGAGTGACAGAATTATGTGGAGAAAAATGGAGGAGCCTTTACTCTACAAAGAGAGTATAATATCAAAGCAAAGCAAAGCAACAACCCATAATTGTCCCACTGCTGGGCTCGGGGTTTCCACTCACAGTGTGAGAGGTACAGGCCATAGTCTACCACGCTGGCCAAGTGCGGATTGGTAGACTTCACACACCTTTGAGAACATTATGGAGAACTCTCAGGTGTGCAGGTTTCCTCACGATGTTTTCCTTCACCGAAGCAAGTGATAATTAACTTGTAATACGCACATAATATATGAAAATTAGAGGTGCATGCCAGGATTTGAACCCGGGCCCCCGCGTTCGGGAGACCAACGTTCTAACCACTAGGCTATCACTGCTATCTATATAAATAAATATAATAATAAGAGTATAATATAAAAAAAGGAATATAAACAAAGAAATATATAACTAATAATGATTATTGAATTAAATTTAGTCAAGAATTAAGATAAATGAAAGGATTAACGAACCCTAAAAACTTTAAGTTGAAGACTTTTTATTTATTTAAATCATTTATTTCTAAATCACAGATAGATTCTTCAGTTTTATTATTTGTATAGAATATAGATTGCATTGCATGCTTTTTAGTCGTTATGAAATTGTAAATTGAATTTTCTATTTAAGAAATAAAAAGGTCTAATTATTTATTATTTATATTACTATAGTATATTTTTATAAACATATACCATATATTTTTATAAATGTAGAAGAAAAGGTATTATATGATAATGGTTATTCAATAATATTCCGTTTGCTTTGCACCAAGATAAGTATATTTTCAGTTATCCTAACGTTTACATCGATAACAATCTCTACTACTCCGTGATCAATGATAGAATTAGAATATCCTATGTACGTATTAGGTATAATGTTCTAAATAAAGTGACATAGTCCATATTCTAAATATTTAGTTTTTCTTCATAACTCTTCTCGTATGACATCATCAGCATCTGTATCAATCGATCGTTGTAGAACCAAAGAGGTCGCTCGCCGGCACGGCTATCCTGACGTGCGCTCGTCCTCGAGCGCCTCCGCCCTCATGTCTCCAGTGGACCCCTTTGATCGCTGGGTGCTCGTCATCGAACACATTTACTTCTGATGTAGCCGTACACTGACACGGCTTCAACAACTTTCTTACTCAAGTTCCCATCTCCAACCCAATTCAACATAAATTACATATTCATTTCATAGTCCTGGCTCTGAAGGAGCTAGAGCCTCAGCTGAGGGGGCTCTTCACAGCATGTCTCGAGCAGGGTCAGTTTCCCAGTGTGTGGAAGGAGGGGAGGCTGGTCCTGCTCAGGAAGGAGGGGCGCCCCGCGGACTCGCCGTCCGCGTATCGGCCCATAGTGCTGCTTGATGAGGCGGGCAAACTTTTTGAGCGTATTATCGCAGACCGCCTCGTCAGCCACTTGCGCAGGGAGGGGCCCAACCTGGACGACAACCAATTTGGTTTTCGTCGGGGGCGCTCCACCATAGACGCCATCATGCGCGTGAGGGCCCTGGTGGAGGAGACGGTGTCCCGGGGTGGGGTGGTGCTGGCGGTGTCTTTAGACATCTCCAACGCATTCAACACCCTACCCTGGAGTTGTATTCGGGAGGCTCTGAAATACCATCGCGTGCCTCCCTACCTCCGCCGTACAGTAGGGGCTTACCTGGAGGGTAGGTTCGTCACCTATCGGGGACGTGACGGTGCCGGTCAGCACCTCATGTCGTGCGGTGTTCCACAGGGATCGGTCTTGGGACCGCTTCTGTGGAACATCGGCTTCGACTGGGTGTTGAGAGGCGAACTCCCGTCGGGCGCCGACTTGACGTGTTATGCGGACGACACGCTCGTAACTGCCCGAGGGAGTTCGCACAGGGAAGCGACGTTGATAGCCACGGCTGCGGTGTCACAGGTGGTGAACCGCATCCGGCGCCTGGGCCTGGAGGTGGCCCTAAACAAGTCGGAGGCCATGGTGTTTCATGGCCCCCGACGTGCGCCGGCGCCGGGATCACACATCGTGGTCAGCGGGGCCCGGATAGCTGTCGAGTCCACCATGAAGTATCTGGGATTGGTGCTCGACAGCCGATGGGAATTCGGGCCCCACTTCCGGCGGCTGGTGCCCAAGCTGATGGGCGCAGCGGGCGCGCTTTCAACGTTGCTTCCCAACATGGGGGGCCCGAGCGCCGCCTGTAGGCGGTTGTACGTGGGAATCGTGCGGTCCATGGCCCTGTATGGGGCCCCTGTGTGGGCAATGGATATGACGGCCAACACTCTCGCCATTCTGCGCAAACCGCAGAGGGCGATGGCCGTCAGAGTCATCCGCGGGTATCGCACGATTTCCTACGAGGCGGCTTGCGTCCTGGCCGGATCCCCGCCCTGGGACCTAGAGGCGAAAGTACTCGCGTCATTATATCGATGGCGCGAGGAAGAGCGGGCACGGGGCTCGATGCTGGTGCAGCGGCAGATCGCGCTGCGCCGAGAGGAGCTCCGGAAGGTCTTGGTGGCGGAATGGCGGCAAAGGCTTCTGCGCCCTGCCGCCGGCCTCGCTACCGTCGAGGCGATCCGGCCAGTACTCGACGACTGGCTCGGGAGAAGGCACGGCTCCCTGTCGTTTAGGGTGACGCAGGTGCTGTCGGGGCACGGCTGCTTCGGCAAGTACCTGTGCCGCATAGACAGGGAGCCGGACGCTCGGTGCCACCACTGCGTCCATTGCGGGGAGGACACGGCGCAACACACGCTTGCCGAGTGTGTAGCTTGGGAGGAGCAGCGCCGTGTCCTCACAAATGTAGTAGGAGACGATCTGTCGCTGCAGGCCATAGTGCGGAGGATGGTCGGTAGCGCAGAGTCGTGGGACGCGGTGGTGTCCTTCTGCGAGGACGTGATGTCGCAGAAGGAATCTGCGGAACGGGAGAGGGAGATCTCGACTCCCTTCCCCGGCCGCAGAAGACGCACCGGGCGCAGGAGAAGGGCGGATAACGCCCTTTTCCAGCCCCCATGAATAGGTCCAGGGGCGAGGGACTTGGGGAAGTCCCCACCCCCTATTCGATGGACCCGAGTCGCAGGCGCACGCGGGTGTCGGCGTGCGCCTCCGAGGCGATGCACGGGGTAGTTCAACACCTCACTACCTCGTGCAGGAGACGAGGCCGGGATAGACCCGGCCAGCACTAGGGTGGGGCTGCGGAAGAATGTGGATTCCCGCGGCCCCGCGCGCACGTGCGAGGAGACACCGGGGTGGTTTTAGCCGGTCAGAGTCCGGCACACCCCTCCGCCTTACCCCAGGCGGAGGTAGTCCATGAGGATTTCCCCCCGAAAAAAAAAAAAAAAAGGTAAATATCCGCCTCGACTTGTACATGACCTACAGGCATTCATGAAAATGAAAATGCACCACCATCACAAAATAAATATCTTTCATTTCTTTGAAAATACGTTAAAAAATTCAAAATTGCACTTAACAATTTTAACACATTTTATTAGACATTTGGACATGTCACTGTGTCAAGTGTCAAGTGTTGTAAGATTACGTTCAAAAATGAAGGCATCACATAGCGATAATTTTTTTGGTAATCTTAGAGAACGAACGGTTTTTAAGTTTAATAAATAACGACCGTTAAGTTTATATAACAAATCTCAAAATCTTCGATTGAGATTGTTATTTTAAATTTTTTAAAACATCAATATTACGCATTGATTTGAAAACCGGTAAACCGATAAAACGCTTTATTTCCGAACTAAGTAAAACAAATTTTGTACCGTGCACAGAGTACTTAAACACTACGTTGTACCGCGCAGGTCATAGACTAAGATGCCGGACAGAAGTAGAGGCATTGCAGGCCATCAGGTGAACGTTCATGGTACGAAATTCACGCCTGTCAGGTTTTAGCTACAAGCTGACCTGTCCTGAACATGTCACGTTTTATTAGATTTCATGGTAAGGCACCAGGAAAGATGTAAAGAGAGTCTTTCTCCAAAGCCTGCGCCATGATATTATTATGTTTATTTCTAACTTTAAGGTTACGTTCTCATGCTACTTCCAGTTCTTTTTATGGGATCCTATTGTTGGTGATTGTTACATTATGCCCTGTCTCGGAATATTCGTAGTCGAGTATTATTGTTCTTGAACCCGGAGTCTTAAAATGTTGGTAGATACAAATTGAATCGAAAGTGAATGATGACTGATTATAAGGATTTAAGTGTCCCTTTCTGGACAATGTACAGCAATCAATAAATGTGCATACCTAAAAGGAAATCTATCTTATCAACATTGTCCCATTGCGTGAGGTCGGTCGATACTTCGGCGTCCAGATGGTTTTGACTCTTCTATTGCATTGATACTTTCTGAATTCAACTTTCTGAGATCAAATCTAGCAACACCTATAATTTTCAAACATTATATGGGTGTTAAAAGGTTATCACGTGCGTTGGTAAAGGAAAATATCGTGAAGAAACCTGCGCAACTAAGAGTTCTTCATATTGTTCTCAAGGCGTATGAAGTCTGCCAACCCGTACTTGGCTAGCATGGTGGTCGAAGGCATATACCAATAAGAGAGAAGACACGAACCTAATGGGACAGTTAATTATGATGATGATTATGGGTTGACAATGATGTTTAGTGGTCATTTCTGTATAGAAACAACTATGAGACGTTAGTTAAATGGGACTTAAACCGTTAGTTAACTATCTAATACTCTAAAGTCTAACCGAAATTATACAACGATAAAAATTATAAAAATACAATATTTTTTACATGAAAAAATCGTACTTGATCTCATTATTATTTTCTTTTGTTTTATCTTAGTATCAAGTGGATACTTCCAGCTTCGGTCACCGTCTAATCTCAGAAATCTCGAGAGTACCTACCTACCCGCTTCATATTCACGACCGTAGGGATAAGATACAGATCGATCTCACTGAAGATATTTTATAAAATTTTTGCACTCAGAAATTGCATAAACTGCATTTTATACTTATCTATTAAAAATAAATTTTATGAGTGCAGTTTTTATTATGCATTATATTGCATATTTTTATTAGTGCAGTATTTCTACAGAGCGTTAAGTACAAATTTTTCTTTTTTCTTTCTACTGAAGCGTATCATTGTTCTTAAAATTTATACACAGTATGTATGTGCCTATTAACACGTTTCAGGAGATAAATAACATGTTGGTCAAAGGTCATCAATAATTTTTTTTTTACTTTCTTTAAGTTTGATTCTATTCTGAAAATGGACAAATAGAAACTACACTTCAGAACAATCGTAGCGTAGTAGCGAGTCGCACTTTGTACCTTTTTAGATGTCGGTAGCCGAATGATATACCTAATAATGATACCTAAACCGTAGCGAGTCGCATTTTGTACCTTTTTAGATTTCGGTGGCCGAATGATATACACTACCTAAACCTGAGAAAACATAATAGAGAAAATATCTATAATTTTACAGACAATTATTTCTAGAGCTGTTTTAACCTTAATTACGCTCTCCTGTAAACCTCGGTTTTTGACATGTCGCTTTATACGCAGGGACCGTCGATTTTACACAAACATAGAGCCGCGTTAGCCTACATTGATAACATGCTCATTATACCACAGTACACATAAATATACAGTAACCTGACTCGGCCCGATTCTCGAAAAACTTGCCTACGCGTCGCCGCGCGCTAGGGCTGTCCGCCGACAGTATTTTAATTTTATAAAACGACTTGAGTTTCTTTGTAGTTTTGTATTTATAAATGTTATATTTTCTATTTTAATAAATGCAATTCATTGTGAATAAAAAGGAAGTGTTCCATAAAAATCTATGTTGTGTTTTTATTAGTACTGTGAAGGTTCGTAAGCCTTCAGTATTGTATTAGAGACAGAGACTCTTAGGGTATGGTAAGTTCTTCTTGCAGGTTAAGGTAAATAAAAAAGGTACAACTGTCCGATTCTATAAACTTTATACCTATTGCTAAATTAATTTATAACATTGAAATCAAAGTTACAGTAGCAAGTAGCAATAACGTTTTAATGACAAATTAGACGCAAATATTCAAATTACAATTATTACAAATTACAATATTAGGTACAATTATTTCCAGACGAGATTCATAGATTCATCATTATATTCTTTATCACGTCATTCATATTATATTCGTAAAACTAAAAAAATTGTTATTTGTACCGACCGGACCGTGGTACAAGCTCCGCTCGTTGGCCTGTCGGCAATCGCCACGCAGCGGCCGCTGTTGCCCACGTATCGCACGCGTATTCGGATGTGGGTAGGTATAACGCGCTTTTCGGCCGTTTGTATGAAGAGCGACTACTGTTTATATCTTTACCGTGATTATACTAAGGATATGAGACGTCGAGTCTGATGGGTGTCGTAAAACATTATATTTGAGATATAAGAAAGGTCGCGCAGGATATTAGGGTCATTCTTTGCCGGTTCAAGGTTATTCCTTTATGCGTCAAGGACTTTATATGTTTGTCCATTTAATAATAAGAACTTACTTCAAATTACAAGTTACAGTCATTAAACTATTATTACTAGCGTATAATTATGTAAAATCAACACCGCGAAACCGATGTTTGCGCAACAAACTGTAGCCAGTTGGCTAGTTTTCAGTGGATTCAATTGATTTTGAAAATAGAACCTCCCAGCGCGACACAATCTTGTCCGCGATGTCTTTACCTCTACAATCAGATATGTATTCTGTGGTTCTGGCACTTTAGTAGGGGAGACCGAGGAAAGTTGAAACAAGGGTAAGTAGAAACTGAAATTAATCGAAAATAAAAAAACACTACCAAGTTGGCAAATTCGCTAATTTTACCGTTCCACAAACCCCCTTGTGTCTGGTACACGTTTACGTGCCACAGCTGTTACCTAACGCTTTTGCAGATATCAAAAGTCAGATCGAAAAATTCATAAAAGTAACTTTTCCTCAAAATGATACAATTTCAATTCTCTTCGGTCTTTCTTACCTATATTAAACTTGGGAGAATTTGTGTTTTGATCGTGACAAACATCCAAACATCTACACAAACTTTCATATTTTTTCTAGTAGCCAGCAACCTACCTAGTACCCAATATGACTACCAATTATTGTAGGTATAGTACTAAATTTCATCAAAATAATAATTGTAAGTAACTCAAATTATTTCCAGAACATTATTTATTATCTAACAGCCCTTGAACATCGACCTTATTCAATATAATAAAGTAGGAGTAGGTACGTAATTAACTAATCCATTAATTCATCAATCATGGAATCCTACGTAGATACGTACCTACCTACACTTTACATTATAGTTAATTGATTAAATTGTTATTTTAGACGACAGACGTAACATAATTAGCGTCGGATATGACTTCGTGAAGACTTAGTGATTGTTTGTACCTACTATTAATAAATTGAAGCTTCATAAATAGCCCAGTTAAATTACGTAATTAATAAAGTAAAACCATTGAAGTATAATGTCATAGAACAGACATCTCGAACAAAATGTGTCCCGCCCGGGAGGTTCGATTTTCAAAATTGAGCCCCGGTTCTCCTTTCAAAATCGAACGAATCCATTGAAGATTGAAGCCACTTGGCGCCAATGCATTGGGACATACGTCGGTTCTATACGCTAGTAATAATAATTCAATGAGTAAAACATATTTATTCCTCAATAGAATCATTTTTTTAATTCATACAAAACTATAAATATTTGGATATTCTGAAATTATTAGCGCCATCTAGCGACAGAGCATTGAACTATTGTTGGGCCAAACACCCTCAAATTTCCGGCTACCGTGTTGCTACAAAGTTGCGTACACCGTTGCATAGATGGCAGTAGTAATGCAGAGCATGGTGTCGTAATAATAAAAATTGGGAAAATTGCCACTAGATGGAGTGAGAAATAAGAATGTGTGGGTAAAATAATATTAGTAGGATATAGGATGTAGGATAGGATGTAGGTATTCAGATTTTAAAGACCTAAAACATTGTGAAAATCTTTTAGATTTTTAAGATCATAAGTCATAACGCGAGATACAACGCGGCAAGTACCTATAAATTAATTTACATACCTTAGTGCAAAAAACCTAATAGAAAACAATATCAAATTATAACTACCGTAGTCCAATGAAAGTGAAGTCGCAACAATCCGTATCATAGCAGTATTTAGATTTACCTACTTTACGGCAAAATTTGCTGCTACAGTTAGGAACTAATTACCAAGTTCTTCATTAATATTCTATCGTTAATAAAGCTGGTATTTATTATTGCAGGTACGTATGGTTTTCACCACCGAATAGCTGTCATAAGTCATGGGAACTTCACCACTCATCGCCATCAGTAGATAAGACATCATGCGGTAAGTGTTATTACTGAATATTAGATTCTGTAGATATTATTAATAAATAATTACATAGTTTAAACATAATTACGTGTAGGTGTTCAATTAAGGTTTAAAATTAAGTTCTGAATCAAAATGTATTAATTTGTACGTACAAGAAATATTTTTGTAAGAATGTGTCTTTACAAAACTTCTACTCATTATTATTTAAGTTTAATTTATTAGTTAATTGCCTTTATTATAAACGTGATGGAAGCGTTTATGTTATAATGATGATTTTTTATGAGAGACTGGCAATCCTTTTGCTTCGTTTCGGAAAGATTTTCAAAGCATTGGGATGGTGTTATTACAGATTGACAGAAAAATAACATTAATTCTTTTCAATAAATAACCGATTAAAAAGTATAATTAATATGGATTTTAAAACGATGTTGTCAACCTTATACATATAACTAGTTTGATTTAAATAACGTTTGATTATGTAATTCTAATCATAATGTGGTAAATAATATACCAAAGCGAACCCAAAATTAGTTCTTTGAATATGTTTTGTATTAAATAAGCTAATGTTTAACTACAAAACCACATAATAGACGTGGATGGTAAAGCACACCAATTAGTAAATCGAACGGGAACACCGACGCAGGAAATTTACTCCAATCCTTCATGGTACGCATAATAAAAGACGAAGCAAAGCTCGTCATTCATACCGCAGCGATATTCAGCATGTCTTGCAAGTATATCAGTCAATAGGTCTGATCAAAGAACATTAAGATGTTATGTGGCCTGTGGGTCTGATCAACTGGAGTAAAAGCTGAAGGAGCGAAGCGGGATTTCTTCTATCTCAGTCAACACTCTTTCTCTCTCTCACTTACTTTCCTTTACCTTCTGCCTCTACTAATCGGTTAGGTCATTTATCATCTTATTTTTTTTACTGAAGATAAACCAAGATGTCGAGGTGAATGATATAAACCACCATGAAAAGATTTTTAGAATTCATATCGAATAAAAAAGATAAGCTAATAAGTCGTTACTTTACAAAATACGATTAAATTGTTAATGTGAGTTATCCTTACAAAATATGTTATGTTACTGAGAATTGGTTAAAAAGTTTTAATGAGAAACAGTCCTGCCCCATAATTACATGCGTGTAATAGATTTGTACAGTGTAGAGTATGTAAAATTTAAAATCAATAATTATAATGTTACTTAATTTATGTCTGTCCTATATACCAAGGCGATAAAGAATTATTAATTGTCTGTAATCTATATTGGTAATCTATATTGGTGTATAGTTTTATTACTTTATTAGTAATTGTAATTAAGTAACCTTTTTCATATTATCATGGAGGTAGGTAAATAAGTAATACACATATTTGCGGTTATTAATTTATTTAGGCCCTGGTTCGCAATGTGCTTTAGCCATTAGAGAAGAGCCAGGAAGAAACTCTAGGGCAGCACGGTTACCGCTATAATATTATAATAATTATAATTATAACATTAATTATAATATAATATTACATTAAGTATAATATTTTTCATAAACAAATTATAAACTACAATATCACCTTATTATACTAGTTTGGCTATACTGAATTAAGATACAGAAATAATTATATAAACTGGCAAAGACACAATATGCTTTACAGCATTAAAAATACAACGGTATTAGTATTGAAAGTAAGGTAGGTACTTAACTTCTGCAGGAGGATTTAGTTATGTTCCATAGTCGTCACTGACTGAATTAATCACCACGTAACTTCAACACCATTATGAAACTAATATTATAATATATTAATATATTAGCAATGTATTAACTTTACTTCTTATTCGGTTCTACACTGAGACAGAATTGAGATAGAATTGAGACCCGACAATACAGCGTAGTTTCTTTTTATACTTTTACCCTCACAATGTCACCTGATCGACTAATCGTTGATTATTGCCATATGCAATTTAAATCAATGAAATTCCAAATAATGTATCATACTTGATAAACATAATTCTACGTTAATTTAAAACAGTCTGTAAGTATATAATAACAGCTAATAATATATTAATATTTCAATGGTTCAAGTATTAACAATTCTACTTCCTTTCAGAATAATTGCAACACATAAGACATCAGTCATCTTATTCTCGTAAACATCCTAATTTTATAAGTAATATTTATCGTATATATTTATACTAATCTATCACGGCCAGACTGACATGTACTTCGCTCCCGAAGTACTATAGGTTTACCAGAATCTCAAGGCAAAATGACAGAAAAAAAAAAACATTTTTTTTACGTAATGCAAATCCTACAAACGTAACAAAGACGTAAACGTTGTTCGTAATATATCTGCAAACTTTAAAGTTAAAACGTCATTAGAACAAATTATCTTACTAATTACAGCTAGCACCATTCTGCCATCAGATTTCGGTAGACCCATACAAACATTTCAGTGAGCATACTTCTAAAACCGGTTCAGATAATGGAATGTTATTCATGTTATCTTTATAAAATCCATTGTTAATTTAACATATAACAAATATTTTAATTCCGTTCAGCCATACTGACTTATTTTACTACGGTAGATAATATAATTATAAATTCGTGATTGTTGCCTGGTTTCTGATGTCTTTTTGTCGAGAGTTTATCTATTCAATAACTCTAACGGGTCGATAACTTCTGAAAAAGCGTTTCCGAGCACTGCGCTATTAAATAAACTCCGTTCAAACTAAGATTAACTTATCTAACCCAAGATACCGTTTATAGGTTCCATAAGTTTATTTGACGTTTCATTTTAACATTTTGTGGACAGAATATGACAAATTACAAGCTCAGATTAAACAAATAAAAGGATTACAAGTTACAACAATTTTGAGGTTATTTGTGTTATTTGTTATTTATGGATAGCCTCAAGGACCTCAGATTATTGAAAGAGGTGTTATGGTAACCAAAATAAACTTTAAATTGATGTTTTTAAATTGTATTGTTGATATTCGACTATGATAAACAGACGCTAATAAATACCAAATTACAATAATGTTACTACATATTTACTATCGAAAAAATAAAACAATTAGTCAAAATGACAAAATAAAATGATAATATCTATTTGAAACTTGATCTTTTGAAGAGAGCCATTCATGCCCGGTTTCTGAGATCCTTTTTTCGAGAACAGCGTAGTTTCTTTTTATACTTTTACCCTCACAATGTCACCTGATCGACTAATCGTTGATTATTGCCATATGCAATTTAAATCAATGAAATTCCAAATAATGTATCATACTTGATAAACATAATTCTACGTTAATTTAAAACAGTCTGTAAGTATATAATAACAGCTAATAATATATTAATATTTCAATGGTTCAAGTATTAACAATTCTACTTCCTTTCAGAATAATTGCAACACATAAGACATCAGTCATCTTATTCTCGTAAACATCCTAATTTTATAAGTAATATTTATCGTATATATTTATACTAATCTATCTAAGAATTATTCACGCAGAGCACGCCGTGTAATCTCTCAAGATGCACGATTTTTCCGGATTTGAGAAATAATAATACTTAAATAATGAAGTATCTTCATTACAAGATGCTTTAGTATAACATCTTCCCGTTTGCAAACGTTACGGAAAAAGATCTCTACAGAAATTGTTGTCGTTTTTATCAAGCATCATTTATTGTCACTGAATTATTTTTAACCGACTTCAAAAAAAGGAGGAGGTTCTCAATTCCACTGTATTTTTTTATGTGTTACGTCATTAAAATTTTACTGGGTATTGATTTTGATGAATCTTTTTATATAATTTATATTTAAGCTGGTGCTTGTTATGTGATCCCATTTAAATTTGAGCGAGATCTGACGAGTAGTTTTTGAGATATCCCTAATTTTGAAGTCGGTTATTTTTTGTCAAGCATTATGTATCGTTACTGTACCTAGCTTCATAGTCTCAATACAATTAACTCACTCGTACTCTAGGCCAAGTCAAAGGCAAGTGGTCATGGAGTGATTCCTAGCACGCTGCAGACAGACTTAATTAAAGCTGCCACACAAAGCTCCATCAATGTATGTTTGTTGTTGTTGTATGTAGGTACCAACTGCACGCTATGCAGAAGAAACGTAAAAGCTGCGATAACTGGGAAATCCAACAACAAAACATCATGAAACCACAACCATCCTGCCAAGAGTGCAAGACTGAAGAGAGAGAGAGAGACAACTAACGTATATGACGTGAAACAAATGTTTAAAACCAATAATTTCTAAAGAATGCAAAGAAGGTCCTTGGAACATTTCACACAATTGTTCTTCATAGAAGTAACGCCATCTCTCTCTCTCTCTCTCTCTCTCGTATGAACTAGGTACGTGAGACAACGACAATTTAACTGCTACTTTTTGAGTTTGACTTTGCATTATTTCTCCTAGGGGTCAGCCTGGATTACGACCCTCTTGCTTGTAGCCGCCAAATGACTCGTTCTGTTCCGGCTGGGGGCTTGGGAGACAGTTCTTCTTTCCTTTTTCTTCTTCTCTTTCTTGGCCGGCAACGCAACAGTGATGCCTTTGGTGTCGCTGATGTCTATGGACAATGATGGACATGCGACAATTTCCACTTATCATCAGATGGATCGTCAGCTCGTTTGTCGACTTTTAGGTACCAAAAAAAAGTAATACATAGGTCAATGTTCCAGTCTCAAATTGTAAATTTTATGCTTAAATTTTGACCACTTAGATTAGAAAGTTCAGTCAACACTCGTATAAATTATCTAGCAATTTTTAAGCTTCCATGATAAATCGGCATCTCAAAGCGAGTGAACGCAGAGAAGTGCAGTCTATATGGCTTCTAAAGCGGGCTATCGTACAAATTAATCTTTAAATCTCTGAGCTATGAGCTGTAAGAGCGAATCTAACTAAGACCAAATTCGAAGAACGGATCTAAAACAACTGACTGAATGCATCCAATTTGTGAACTGATTCCGGTACAATTTTAAAGAAATAGATGGTATGTGTATCTACGTATTTATAACGTCTTTATAACCCTTCGCGTGTCTCTGTTTGGCCTGGTAGTACCTGGTTAGCTGGTAGAGAATGCATTAAGCATTAAGCTCGCCAATTGTACCGTAATTTAATATTGTGGTCAATAAAGAATAAATCTATACTAATATTATAAATGCGAAAGTAACTCTGTCTGCTACTCTTTAACGCCTAAACCACTGAACCGATTTTGATGAAATTTGGTACAGATATAGAATTGAGCTCGGGAATGATCATAGGATACATTTTATCCCGGAAAATAGACCTGTTCCTGAGGGATAACTCTTTCACGCCTAAACCACTGAACCGATTTTGATGAAATTTAGTACAAATATAGAACTGAGCTCGGGAAAGAACATATGATACTTTTTATCCCGGAAAATAGACCAGTTCCTGAGGGATAACTCTTTCACGCCTAAATCACTGAACCAATTTTGAGGTTTGGTACAGATATAGAATTGAGCTCGGGAAAGGACATATGATACTTTTTATCCCGGAAAATAGACCTGTTCCTGAGGGATAACTCTTTCAAGCCACTGAACTGATTTTGATGAAATTTAGTACTGATATAGGATTGAGCTCGGGAAAGGACATATGATACTTTTTATCCCGGAAAATAGACCTGTTCCTGAGGGATAACTCTTTCAAGCCACTGAACTGATTTTGATGAAATTTAGTACTGATATAGAATTGAGCTCGGGAAAGGACATATGATACTTTTTATCCCGGAAAATAGACCTGTTCCTGAAGGATAACTCTTTCAAGCCACTGAACCGATTTTGATGAAATTTAGGACAAATATAGAACTGAGCTCGGGAAAGAACATATGATACTTTTTATCCCGGTTGATAGACCTGTTCCTGAGAGATAAGGTCAAATTTTGCTATATGTAGTTGATTGATTCGTTATTTATGAAGCGCCTTTCATGACTCTGTTTAGGGTTCCTAAGTCAAAACAGAATTGTCATAGTTTCGTCATACCCGTCCGTCCATCCATCCATCCGTCCGTAGCATATCGCAGATATCCTTAGTGCTAGAAAGCTGTAATTTAGCAGGGATATACATGTTTAATTAAACTTTAAATTGGTAGAATAACATTTTTAAAAATATGTTTTTAGGGTACCTGTCCTAGACGTATTATGGGGATAATTTTTTCCCCCATAGTGCGGGGTATCGTTGAAAAGGTCTCTCAAAAATAATATGGGTCTGCTAAGTCCATTTTTCTATTGAGTGGTCTGTTTGCAAACTATTCGTAAGTCAATTTACGAAAAACATGTCATGAAGGGATCTTTATTTTCGGCGTACGAAGTCGCGGGTAACAGCTAGTAGTAAATAAATATGTATGTAATTGAATCGGTGGCTTTAAATAAATTGACACAAATAATGCTAATATCTATACCTTAAATAAATATAAATAACGCTACATACTCATAGCCTGTGGGGCTAGGCTTCCCTGTGTCGAGGATGCCATAGACAACACACAAAGACAAGGACACACACACACCCAGACCGAGAACATAACTTTAAACTCGTCATTCAAATATCCGACTCGCCGGAATTCGAACCCAGGCCCTTGGCTGGGTACCATTGCGCCAGACAGGTTTTTGATGTGTATGTAAGCCGCATAGACCCATCTTTGAGTTGAGTCCAATTCAACCTCTCTCCCTCGTGCATCCTGTTGTATAATGGACTATGGACAATACCAGGCCCATACAAAGCTTCCTATCTGTTGGTTGCTGCCATACTTACATATAATAGAATACGTCCACTATCTCTACCTACCAGATATATTCTTCTTCTTCTAATACTCTTTATCAGTTGAAGTGGATTTATAGCCGTATTGTTATATCAAAAGGAGCCTATGTGTTAATCCTGGGTATAGGCTATCTCCATTCCGAATTTCAGCTAAATCAGTTAAGTAGTTGTGGCGTGATTGAGGAACAAACATCCAAACATCATACATTTCTTATAAGAAATGTAAGACACATTTTAGTTAGGTACAAAAACAAGCACTATTGACGCTTTGACTTAGACTTTCCAAGGTGTATTTCTGATAAAGGCTACCAAATAATATAAATCCCCTAGGCTTAGCGCCTCCCTCAATTAAAAAGCCGGGAGGATTTCAGTCCGGTCATGTCTGGATAAATCTGGCCCATTACCCTAGTAGTGTCAGTCGGAAGTTCCTGACCCAGGTTCAAATCCACCTTGCATTGTCGAATGCACCTTTATCAAGACGCTTATTTGAAATCAAGCATCACTTTTTTTCATCTATTCATAGACGATTTGGTAGACTAACTAGAAATAATGCATTTAAAATTTTATAATCTCCTATAAAAGACTTCAACGATTTACAACGATAATTTTCCGGCTCATATGGTGCTAGGGTTTCACATAAGGATTATATTATGAATATTATTATTAGGTAATTAATATGAATATATTATGAATAATTAATATGAAGCGCTCATAGCCCTTGCGGCTTGCGTCGATCTTAAGTGATCGACATCGATCGTTAAGCAACAGCGGGCGCGGTCAGTAGTTGGATGGGTGACCGCTAGTGGCAAAAATTTCTTGAGCGTTTCCATGCTTCGGAGGGCACGTAAAGCTATCGGTCCCGGTTGTTATCATAACAGTCGTTAAGCCATATCGGAGGCCCTCAGGCGGTTTGAAAACTTCTGACACTAGGGTTGGCCACTAATCCCTCCACCAATCCGCACTGAAGCAGCGTGGTGGAGTATGCTCTAGGCCTCCTCAAGGGGAGAGACCTGTGCCCAGTAGTGGGCCAATAATGGAAGCCACAATTAATATGAATACTGGTATCCTACCATGTACTGGTACCTTTCTGTGAAGCCTACCAGGTTTCTACCATCCTCTTGCTTTACAGTCAACCGTCAAACGCTTGACGTTTGATCCATGGAGGATAGAGTAGAAGGAGAGCCATCTCATATGAAGGGAAAGTTGAAAGTGTCCAGCTGTTTACTGAAAATACAGGTTCCAATAATGGCCATTCCAGAATGGCGCTAGTGTCGGAGAAATAGCGATATGTTGTGACCGCACCGCCACCCGTAATTGGACGCGTATTTACGGACACTTTTCATACACAGAGATGGCCTACCTTCTACCTTCTATACTTCATGGTTTGACCGTATTTGCCTTACTCGCTTTTAGGACAGACTAGGCAAAGTCCAAAACAGGTTTATTTATTTAAACTTTATTGAACCATACAAAACGTATTAGCATAAAAGGTTGACTTAATGCTAGAAGCATTCCCTGCTAGTCAACCTTAGGGTAGTTGGACAGCAATGAAGTTATCAATGAAGCTATAGCAATGAAGCGATATACTCACACTTTGGTATAGGAATTAAAGTGCCTCCCCTATACCTTGTATAATTATGTTTTACTAGTCGAACCCCGATTTCGTTTTATTGGAGTTCAACGTTTGACTATCCAGTTAGTCTCTCCTATGTTTGTCTATTCAACCGATCCGTACTGGAGCAGCGTGGGGAAGTATGCTCTAGGCCTTCTCAAGAGGGAGACCCGTGCACAGCTATGGGCCATTAATGGGATGAAGAGTCAAATTTGTTTAAAAATACATCAGTCAAAGGATTCAAAGTTTGACGATAACGTTGATCAATCAAATTCTTTAATTATTATAATTCAAACTTCCAATAATCAAGTAATGAACTACCCTATACCAGTTCAACCCAATTCTGCTAACCAAATCGGAACCAGAACATACCCCCGTTGCGGTATGCCTACCGTCCATCCTCGATAACCGATTAATGGAAGACAACGCACCCCAATACTTAACAGTCCACGTTACACCTACGTAATAAAATTGACGCAGTTTTCACTGTCCACCTCTGCGCGCGCACCCAGAAGCATGGACTATCCACTCCGCCGGCAGTTTTCCGCCGGGCTACACGCTTCCTTCTTCTCCACGTAAACATTGCAACCACAAACAAAACACGGCGCCCTGGCTGGACGTATCCTTCGCCGATAAATTAAAAAACATAAACCCCGCACTACAGATTAAAAAGCAGTCCGTCAAATCGCTTTCGCGCCTAAATTTCTGTCACCGGTTCGTTGTTAGATAAAATCGGAAACGAGAAGCAATAATTTAGTGTTATTAGTTTTAAAGTGCTAAGGTAATTGGTTGGTTCAACGGTTGCTGGTTGGTTTTGATCAAGTTTGTTGTACTCTTCGTTTTAGAGTTGCCGAGTTGTGAGTATGTAGATGAAGCTTGTTCAGTTAAGAATGACAGTGGCTTACGTAAGGCCTGCAGAAGAAGTATTTAAAGTTAATATAATTTCGGGGATAGAGTCCTCGGGATTAAGTTGTAAGTCAGCTTGTTTACGTATGCGGCCACTTTCTTTAATTCCGTGTTTATTACCTTCGTGTGTGGCCTCCATGGTTTCTTATCTTTGATCGACCTTCTGAGACAACGATTTACGAGCTGAATACGAAAAATATATTGGGCTATTTTAAGTACAATTGTTATGAGATATTTGGTCAACTTTATTATGGCTAAGCATGGAGCGGAAAGCTGTTTTGTGTTGGACGTTTTAAATTTAAGTAAATACATATTTAGTATCATATTCATTAAACTACATGCAAATATTGATGTACCTAAGTGATGTACAGTCGACAAAAGAATTAGGTAGCATGATTCTAAAACCCTCAGCAATGTTTAATATTACATACCTATTGTTTACGTTAATATCAATGTTAAATCATACCTTACTTATACAGGTAGGTATCATTTAACATTGATATAATAACACAAATAATCTGTAATATCAACAATTACAGAAGGTTTCATAATGATGCCCTGCATATCTAATTATTTTGCCGACTGTACATAATATTGAGTACCTAATATTAAAATTATTTAATTCTGAAGGAAAGTTGTATATCTATCGCTTAATATTTCAGCCATTGATAATACTATAATTTACCCTAATAAACATGTAAGTCATAGTCTAAAAGTCGTTGGTGCAATAACATAATATGTTTCATTAATTAAAACTCATTAAACTTATATATACGTAAATTTACTCTCCGTCTGCGTTTTTCTTAATTTTTATCATTTTAATGATAAATAATATCTAGTAGATTTAATGACGTTTCAGAGTCTTCACAGTTGCATAATTTCAATTATTTATTTGCATTTAATAATATGTACAGACAGATACTATGTTACAATTGAATAATTACTTATTTTTATTCAAATTCCTTTAAGTAAAGTAAAAGTGGTAATTGTACGATATAGGTTTTTGTCGCTGAGGCGATGTCTGAATCCTCCGTGAAACGAAAAGTTATCCCAGATTGACCCAAATAAAATTTATCCAACTACTTCGTAAAATTAGGCCAATTTAGGCAAGAACACATAAAACTTTTCAGTTGCATTCACGCCCCAACTCAGAGTCACAGTTACTTTAATTGCTGTCAATAAATAATTACCATACAAATTCTGTATTAAGGAGCGATTTAACTAACCGTTAGTGAGTCTGAGTTGGGGTGTCAGTGTCGTAAATAATAAACATGGATATGAGATGTCTACAAAAATTATCTAAAGTATTGTTTAGTTATCTTATGAAAACTCTCATAAATATTTTTTTTTTCATATCGTTATGAATAAAGAAGGAGATAGAATCATGTGCCATTATAACCAAAGTCTTCTTATGTGTTCTTCTTCAAGGAAAGAGAATATAGGCTCATATACAGTTAGTGTGCGTTTAATACTCTGACTACCAACTAGTCTGCAATTTTTTGGTCCCTTTAGTATATTCTTTAAGTAACAAACTTCTTCTGTCTTAGATAAATATTAAGAATCGAGTTCAAATCTTGGCACGCACCACTAATTTTCAAATATTATGTGCAAGTTAATTATCACTTGCTTCGGTGAAGGAAAACATCGTGAGGAAACCTGCACCTCTGAGAGTTTTCCATAATGTTCTCAAAGATGAGTTAAATCTACAATCCGCCAGCATGGCAGGCTATGGCCGTAAGAGGAGACCCCGAGCTCAACAGTGGGACAATTATGGGTTGTTGCATTGCATTGCAAATGGTCTTTTATTAAAAAAAAAAACCGTTTACATACCATGACACCCACGCGAGTGGTATAGATAATACACAGAAGATATAAAATTTTGATATAATAATAATATAATTTGTACATATGCCCATGTACAAATATTTATCTGTCAAAAGCCGTATTGGGGCGGCTTTGAATTTGCAATCCGTCGCCGGATGGGTGTCGTCAGAAGTGACTAAATCCGGCCCGCTGGTGGTAGGGCCCTTCGGAGGGATTATATTGGTAATATTGATTTTAATTGTTAATTAATATCATTATAACTATTATTGTTTCTCCGTGGGGTTCTCCTGGATAGCTACCACCCTTAAGCATGAGTCAGCTGTCAAACGATTCGTCGTGTTCCGGCTGGGGGCTTGAGAGCTCTTTCTTTCTTTTTCTTCTCTCTTTCTTGACCGGCAACGCATCAGTGATGCCTTTGGTGTTGCTGATGTTCTTGGGCGACGATAGCCACTTACCATTAGGTGGATTGTCGGCTCGTTTTCCGGCTATTTCCATAAAAATAATTCCTGTCTCTAGGGACTAGAACCCGGGAACCCTCGCTTTGTTGATATGTCTTATATCCTTAGGATAAAAATACCAGTAAACGACTAACTAACCACAAGTTCAATGACATATTTTATGTACTCCATACATAGAATATACGACCCCAATGTATATCATTAATATATAACACCAGTCTATCAAAGAACCGCTGGAACTTCTGTTTGACAGTAAACCACTTGTTTCACTAATGGTTTATATTATCTTATTAAAGCATAGTCAACTTTAAAGTACCGAATCAAAACGGAACCCGTATCGCCATGTCCTTCCTTTCTTATGTATTTACAATTATTAAAAAACTAGCTGTTGCCCGCAGCTTTGCACGCAGAAATTATTCTTTTCATATTTATTCTCTATTTCACCCTCTTGGGGGTTGAATTTAGAAAAATCCTTCCTTAGTGGACGCCTACGTCATAAGAGGAATACGTGTGCGAAATTTTAACTTTCTAGCCCTAGCTAGGGGCTTGGCCTGTGCGTTGATATATCAGTCAATCACTTTTGATTTTTTTATAGATTATATCTTATATATGTAATTTGTTGGAGGTCTAGAGCATACTTCACTACGCTGCTTCAGTGCGAATTGGTGGAAATCCGTTGTCCATACACATCAGTAACGGCCAATATAAAACAAGCTTTTTATACAAGAGAAGAAATGACGACAGAAGTAATTAAAATGGCGTCTCACTTTCAAATTTAATAATTCATGTGTTATTATATATATAATATTATCTGCAAACCTTTCGGCTAGCTTTTAACAATCTTTCATATTTTATTTATGAAATTCTTGTACCTGTAAGGAGCTAAGTCCTTAAAAATAAACGTTGAGAATATCAATGGCAAATGATTGCTATAAATTCTGGATGCCAGAAAGTAATCTCGAGATTGTTTTGGAAAATAATACAAGCTTAAGATGAGGCATTGTCATATTTGCCATCCATGAAGTTTGCTCCTATTTTTTTGCCTTCTCAAAAATAGGTTTATTTTTTAATGTGAATATATTGTTTTTTTTTGTGACTTTCGATTCCCTTTTGTTTACCATTTTTTATGTATACTGAAATAATTCACATATTAATAAATATTACTTGTATTAATTATCTAATAATTTATTGTTGGTATCATAAATAGATTACATAAATTTAATAATCTTAAATTAAAATTTATAAAATCTCCGACAGTTTTATTTACACTAAACATAGCTAAGAACACTTTCGATTAAGTCACCTTTCAAACAAAAAAATATCAAAATCGATTCTTACGTTTGGGAGCTACGAAGCCATAGAAATACAGATCCACAGATACACAGACATTTCAAACTAATATCATCCCTCTTTTTACGTCGATTAAATACTATCGCGTCTCGTCAACCTCCGATGATGGGACAAATCCTATGACTACGATTACGTAAATTACTTCGTGGAAAATCGGTCGATGAACTATAACTTTGCCTATTCATCAACAGTTTTAGATAGATTTTTATTATCAGATCGAGTAAAAGTATTGAAAAATATTGACGTGATAACGTCTATTAAAACGATGCTGGGTGCACGCACGAAAAAGCATGACTCATCTGTCGCGTTCCGAGAGCGAGCGAGCAATGGAGAAAGCGCCATCTATGAACAAAACTATATACACAAGTAAGTCAGAAAGGAACTTGCTGAAAAATAGTTTAGTTCAGGAGTTCTAGATGGCGTTGTAGTATAAAGATAAAAGTTTCTAATTATATGTTAATTTCCAGAGATAATATTATATTCGAGCACTACTTCATCAATGTTTTGTCATAACGTTGTCACGTTAAACTACCGTCCGTAAACCGACTTTACAGACAACCATTGTATTTTTTCTAGCTCTAAATCCTTTGTGTAAAGTGTGGAAACGACTTTCCAAGTCGGTGTTTCCACTGTGCGATTACATGTACATAGTTCATTGGAAAGTAGATTTAATTGTTCCTTTTGTCATGCTCAGAATAGCTGATGATATTTAAATGATGAGTATTTAACAAACCACACATAAATATTTAAGATTTTATGAAAAAATATTTTTTATTATTAAAATTTACATAAACGAAAGAATTTTACAAAAACCGAAAAAAATATACTTAATACCTTCACACAACAATATAGCAAAGGATAAAAATTTTGTAATATAAATTTGCTAAACCTGGGATTCAAATCCAAGACTACTCAATCAATAAAACCAAGGGTATATTGACAATTCAATCTTCCCGAAAGACGCGCCTGTGCCACAGCTGTGCATTACATCGTACAAGATAAAATGAAACCTTCTGAAACTTTCCTTTTGTTCCAAACTTCTGCCGTATCTTATATGACATGTCATAGATTAATGAGTTTTTTATCCGCACAGGGCAGCGACGCAGATAAAAGATTAATAAATAAACTCTCCGGAACATGTATCATAAACCCTAGATTTTTTTGAGTCTTGGATAGCATGGAAATACACAAATACATCAAACACATCAGAGGAAATATTTTTTGTCAAATATCTGCTCCAGCCGGAAATCGAACACGGAATCATTCGCAGGCAGGGTCATTACCGAAGTGGGAAGCAACTGGGAGACTGACTCCTGATCCATTGTAATCTTTAGTAGAGAAAGGGGGTTGCTAGCTAAGCAAGTATGTCGTAACAATTAAAGCAAATGAAAAATTATTGAAATTCAGTTTGTCACTCCTACTGCATTAACGTGTTATGAAATTTGTCACTTGAAGCTATTTTCGCCAGAAATAGGGTAAGCAGTAGTAATTTTGGCCCCCTTACAATTAATTGCTGTTTGCGAGACATGAAAAAATATTCTTATTTTTCTGTGTTTATTATACTCTCAAACGTAATTGACAGTTTTTAAAGTTATGATTTAGGAGTCCGTTTGCGAAATAATTAGCTTGAAAATGCTAATTTTGGTTAGAGTCAAGTGTCCCCCTGCTGGCTTAAACCTGTTTGAGTTGGACAAATGAAACATTTTCAAAAAGAGGTTGTATGATGAATTTACAGGGAAAACTATCACGGCTATGTTAGCATGAGTAATAGTCGATAAACTTATTACTTCGGAACCCTACAATGCACGTAGCCTGATACGCACTTGTCCGGTTTTCTTAGTAGTCTACATGACCCAGATTCCTGAATAGCCAGGTATAATTTCAAAGGTTTCGGCCCGGTAGCAAATAAGTAAAATGGTAGGCGCAGAAAAAAATGATGTTAGAATTCCTAAAACAAGCGTAAAATGTGATTTGGAGTAAGGGACAATAAAAATAAACTTTCCGTATGAAAACCTGTGACATACACAGGTTGAGCTCTTAGATTTAGTTAGGATCAGTTGCTGCTCTAAAGAAGCTTATTTTAAAGATTCCCCTTACAATGACAAAAACCAGTCATATTCGAAAAGGCCCAATGTCGTACCGTAAGGTTAAGGATTTAGTAGGTAAAGCTTAGTAAGGATTTTCTATTCCGTATAGGCTTTGTAAACTTTAGATAGGTACTTAAATTCCCAATGTAGGTATTATGGTAATACACTTATTACTCAGAACTATTAAATATTAATATATTATACTACTACACTACTAATATACTATTAATATGTTATATTTTATATTATTTAGGTTTTTTTAATCACTGTTTATAATACCGCTCATCATGTGTTTCTGTTGGCCTAATGGTTAGCTGGCAGAGAAGGCATAAAGCATTAAGCTCGCCATTTGTACCTTAATCTTGTATTGTAGTCAATAAAGATTAAATAAATAAATAAAACTATTACAGACTTTTTAACCAGCATTGTCTTCTAATCGACCATGATGATTTATCTAATACAATGCAGACCAATGTTGCTTCAAATAGTACACATGCAAATCAAGTCTTCAGGTCAAGTGTAAGTAGCGAGCCTCAATAGAGCTCTATAACCGGGCTACATCGTCATTTACTCTAAAATAGAATTGTACTCAAGATCGTTAAAGTTGGTTAATAGAAGTACAAAAATTAACGAAGTAATTCATATAGGTCTCATAAATATTAGCTTACTAACAGCTTATCTACTTGTTCACGTTGTACCTTTTCTTACCTAATTTATTAGGTAACAATTGAAACAAATAAAGATAATTTGTAATTGTTCACTGTTATAAGTATTTAATCTTACAGAGACTTCAGATACTATTTTCGGTTTATAAATACACAATTGTACGCCTCAGTAATAGCTTCCACATTCGAAATTAATTCGTCAGTGCAAACACAGCTTAGTAAAGAGATTTGGAGTGCCGCCAAGTGAGGCAGTGTGTCTGATGCTTGCGTTTTAAATAAATAAAATAAAAGGATATATTTCACGGATTTCCTACTCTTATAATTACCATCTGACCATTACTTTCAGTACTTGATCTGCTAAGTTAACACATTCACTGCGTTAGGAGACTTATTCGACCTCTTGCAATACTTTCGTATTGTGCGGCGACTAAAATCGTGTTGTTTCACTCTGTTGCGGGAGGTCCTAACTTCTAAAGTTCTTTGTGTAATTTTAAGACAAATATACATATTTGCTTCTTACTGAAAGATGGATCCAAGAGCGTTAAAAAAAACTTTAGAGATGGATTAGGTCTCTAACGCACTGTAGTATAAAATGTTTCATTCCTTGCGTTAGGAGACGTATTGATACTCGTGAATCGTACCCCTCGTAGCCGCAAGTAAGGGAGGGCGGGGAGCGCGGGCACTGCGTGTATTTGTTTTAGTGTTGTTCAACTGTCGATGCGGACGGTCACGCGCATGTTTGGAAAAAATACAATTATATATATGTTCTCTGTGTATTAAATATATTTTGAAATCTGTTGGTGAATAATGAGTTCTTTTAAAAGAAAAAAGTGTAAAAAGTCCATTTATTTTGGTGTAAATAAATTAGACTTAGAAATGAATGGTAAAAAATATAAAGAAAAATCATCATTATATCATTCCCATTTTTACCGACTTCAAAAAAAGAGGAGGTATTCAATTCGACTGTATTTTTTATGTTTGTTACCTCAGAACTTTCGACTGGGTGAACCAAGTTTGATGATTCGTTTTTTAATCGAAAGCTGGTGCTTGTCATGTGGTGCCACTGAGCGAGATCTGACAAGTAGTTTTTGAGTTATTTTGAAGTCAATAATTTTTTGGTTGTAAAATTTTGATTATTCAATAATTAAGTTAAGATTAAAAACGCAATTTTAATACCCTAAATCGATTAATTATCTAAAAATTTTCACTTGCGTCGTGGTTTCATAAAACCATACAATTTAATTTTCTTTTTCCATCGACAACTGAGATTTTATTTTATTGACATCACTAGTCACTAAACATATTGAACTATCTTCCGTTGCGGTACGCGGTACAATCGATACCTAGTTTTTTTTTTTTTGTGTTTGTAGTTTATCCTAATGTCATATCTGCGTGCGAACCTATCAAAAGATAGACTAATAGGCTATCTTGAACCCACAAGAAATTCATAAATATATCATTGGTTTTGAGAAAGATATAAATTATTTTCAAAATTGTTGTTTTAAGAGACTGATCAGGTCTCATACGCACCACAGGATAGTTCAGTTTCGAGATCTTTTAGGTCTCCAACGCAGGACAGGAAAGTTACTTGAAAAGTATGCCGCAGGGAACGTGTTAAGCTGGTTCTGTCAACCACAATCATGAAGTCATATAATGGCTTCAAAGCCATTTCAAAGCCGAAATATTTGACATTAAAGCGCTAATTTTGGTTTGAGTCGAGTGTCTCCTCCCCCTGCCGGCTAAACGGTTGGAGTTGGACAAGTGAAAAAATTCTCAAAAATTATCACATCAATATTACAAGGAAAACTATCACATCAATATTAGCATAAGTAATTAATGAGTAATAGTCGATAAATTTACTACTTCGGAACTTTCCCAGTTTTTATTTCTTGTATTCTTTTCTTAAAACAAGGCACTTTTTTACATTTTACATAAAGCAAGGCACAAGGCAAACTAGAGAACTACATAAATTGATAACTGACTGAATTAACTGTTTGCCCATTACCGTCGACTAAACTATTTGATCGTTATGAAATTGTGCAAGTATACAATTCGACTAAACCGCTTGATCGATGTAACAATTGTGTGCACATGCGGTAGGCTTAATAATCAGAAAGATTTGACCTTCGTAACCGTATTTCGGTCAGCAGTTTGCGTGTTATTGTAATACATAAAAATTACATTAAAATAATAAATTAACAAGGAAAATTTGTATATATTTAAAAGATTGTTTAATTACAAATGATTTACTCAAAGAATTATTATTAACATGTTTTGATTTGAACTAAACCTTATAACCGGGCTTACCCAGGGATCATTTTGAGGTATCCTGATGCAATGAGGTATCCTGAGGATGGGATGATGTTCAAGTATTGGTGCGGGAGTCACGCCGAAATATAGGATGTTAATATTAGTGAATTAATAAAACAGCACTGATCAGTGCATAAAGTATTGGAGTCTTATTCCTTGGCGACGCTCCAAATCACTTTATTGAGCGAGCTTTGCACTGACGAATTCATTCCGATCGCTGAGATTAATTATTGACACTAAATTAGTGCCCACGCCAGGCTTTCAATTAACATGTAGTTGATGTATTGAAATCCTAGATTAAATTCTGATTACCTTGTGATTTGAATGTAACGACGAAGTGTTAGTTATATATTCTGCTGGGTGGGAGAATTATTTTAATTTAAGAAAATATGTATTTATTGGTTTTTTCTTCATCCTAACAGCAAAAATCTGCAATTGATTTACACTAATGCTTTTATCACAATATCGCACGCTCAGTGGAAAAAAGGCATAAGATGAAAATTACAATTTTACAGGAGAGCAAAAAAATGTCAAAATATCAGTAAGTAGTCTAAGGAAATTACATTACGATTTCTTGCACAAAATCGTCAAGATTAATGATAATAATTTGAAAAAAATTGAGCATATGCAGCTTTTGTCCCTCTTACCAATCATATTAATAACTAAAATTCAACGTAAGACGACTTATACTTTTTTTCCACTGAGGGTGCGATATATCCTTAGCTTTTCATATACCCAATGATTTGATGATGTGATGACATCAGGTATTTTATTCCCAACCATACTCGCCTATGCAATAAGATTCTTTACCCAATTGGCGTAAAATAATATTTTCAGAGTTTTAAAAACTTCGGTAATTTTGTCATTTGCAATTTTAAACGCCAATTTGTTTTAGTGCGTAACTTAATACCTATTATTTCTATCTTTTTGACAGTCTGTACTTTTACGAATCTGTCCGTATGCTACTAAGCCCTTCGCTACTAGATGAATCAATCATGCTTTTGTAATTCTAAGTAATTATCAATCACTATTTATGATAAGGCTCGCCTGTACCTCTACATTTGGCTATTGACATAAAAATGTTGTCTTAATGCAATTTTAATCCTGCTTGTTATTATAAGAATTTACTTAATTTTGACTCGGCATTACCCCCAATACAATATTATCTTTAAATCATGATAGCTTAAGTTATTTTTGTTGTAACTACAGCTCAGTACACAATGTTGCGTGATTATGTATACTAAAGGAATTTTGTTACATTTTTGTGCGAGTTACCGCTGTTCGAAAACCCTTTTAGGGTTGAGTTACGGGTATTTGTGCTCTAGGCGATTGCCATAGGGTTCGTATTTACTGCGACAGTATAATTATGTATATTGCTATCCTGTAATCGGGATCGTAAATAAATATAAGGTTAAATAAAATTTAAGCAATAGACTGTGTATGTATCATGATAATAAATAAAACATTAATACTAATGTTTTTATTCAGCCTTACAAATTGCGTCGGTTTAGATGATAATGTTTGAAAATAAAGTGTACAGAAGACAGGTTTAATCCGGATACAGTGAGTTTATTATATTAATCCCCTGTTTAATATTAGCTTTATCTTTATTAAATTAGATATGTAGGTGTAATAAATGTGACGGGACTCTCTCTGTATTTCTATCATCTAGCTTTACCGCAGTCCTGGATTTGTCAATAGGCCGTATAGGCCGCAGCCTAGGGGCGGCAGATTTCAGGAGATGATAATTATTATAGATGATTTTTCTATTAAAAAGTGTCGCAAAAAATTATAATTCTTGTTTTTTTACTCATTTTTTTAGTGATTAATTCAATCCCTCCCTACTATGAATGGAAAATTATTTTTTAGAAAGGTACATGGGGCGGCGGAAATAAATTGGCCTACACTCATAAAAAATATAAATCCGGCACTGCTTTACCGTACAACATGGAATACATTATATCCATTTGCATATTACTCATCATTTAAGTGAACCACCGGCAAGAAAAAGTGCCCGTGGTCCAACCAGGTAGACTGAGCAGGTGAACCACGACCAACACATGGACAATTGTTATACGGATTAATGTGAAAATGTCCAGGACAATAATATAGAGTAGATTTTATTGCAATGGAACGTAACTACGAGTATATACTGCTCGGACGGTTGAGGCGAAGTCAAGGGTGGAACTTGTGAAATAGATATAAATAGTAAAATCTCACACGATAGACATACCAGTGATACTTATTGGAACTTAAATTCAATTAGTCCATACTGATTTTAAAATAAAAAAACATGAGAGGTGTCAAGGGACACCCGGATGGAACGAAGTTCCTTTCGATTAAGTATTGTTTTGTTGTACAGCGCCATCTCTGTAAAACTTAATTAATCACGCTAGCGTGATTCAGAAAGTTGTACAGTACAGCGCCATCTCTGTAAAACTCACTGAATCACTTCAAAAAAAGTGTCGTCATTCGTAAAATCAAAAAGTGTCGTAATTTTCCGTCTAGCCCCCTTTCACAACGCGCGATAAGGAACTTCGTTCCAATATCACTGCTTCGAACTTATATTTGTTATTATCATTCACTAAAATACAGTTGGATGAGAACGGAAACTATAAATTGGCCGTGTTGAGAACAATTCTCGAGTCAGAGCCACGGGTGTTACGTATTCATTGTGGTGAAAATGTTGTATCATAAATCATTTTTATGCTACTATAAAATATATTGATTTCTTCGTATACTATATTATACAAAACTGTTATGGGCTCCGGGTGTTTATCTGAAAGTCACATTGACACACAATCTCATGACTACGTGACTCTTTAGACAGGATTCTATAGTGAAATAGTGTAGATTTAGGTTTGTCAAATATGGATCTAAAGATGATAACAAGTGATATATAAAAAAAGCAATTGTGTGGTTTTATGAAACCACGGTAGGTATAAGTGAAACGTATTTTAGACATTTAACTAAATATTCGATTTTGGGTATTAAAGGCGCTTGATGGCGGCGCCATATTGGCCTCGGCTGCTCTGTCGAGCGCCTTTCACTTTACCCCCACTCCGCGGCCGACCGTCACGCGACATGCGACACACAGACCAAAAAGTTTGAGACGATGTAATAACCGTTTCACTTTAAAAAAACTAAATAGGTACACCTTTTTATATTGTCAATGTATTATAGATACTGAAGAAATTGGGTCTGTGCTGTTAACCATTAAGGAGTTACCTCGGCTGGAGACAAACCTGGATGTAGTATCAGGTCAAACTTGTCACAAAAATGCATTGTCATCAGAACCAAAGCAATGTATAAAATTTCAACTCCCAAGGATAAGTGGAAGTAGATCTAATTAGCTTACAAGATTTGACCCAAACGTACAAATAAACAGTTAAATAAAACCATTTAAAAACATTGAAGTATAATAACATAGAACAGACATCTCAAACAAAATGTGTATCCCACCCGGGAGGTTCGATTTTCAAAATTGAGCCCCGGTTCTCCTTTCAAAATCGAATGAATCCATTGAAGATTGTCACGTGGCTCCAATGCATTAGGACATACATGGTGTTCGCGGTGTCGGTTCTATACGCAATAATAGCAATAATACTTCCTTGTTTAAAAACGAAACACTCGACAGGTTAAATAAGTTGGTTTAACTTGGTTCGTACAATTTATTTAAAAAATCCTTCCTATTGCTTGTTCATCATTTTTACACATAGACAACTAGGAGATAAACTAGCTTATATTCTACTCCAACATACCCTGTAAGCTTCTACATTCCTGTATTAAAAGAAAACAAAATGGGATGAGAAAAACATTCATCTCAATATTAAACATCAACGAATCAGTTTTCTAGAAAACAATCTGCCGCCTAGATTCGGATCGCAAAACATATGGGATATACTATTTCATTTCAGTACGTACCACCAGTTTAACAATACCTCTTAGAACTGTGTACTCGACCCCTGTACAGTACTATTTGCACGTAGATGCGGGAGGGGGTGCAGTTCAAACCATACTGGCGCTACTGTCTGGAGATTCTCCAAGTGCATCCAAATCTAGTAGGAAAAAAAATCCTTGAAGTGAAAATAGTGCTTTCACGGTTGCTGTCTAATTTATATTATTAGCACAATAATAATAAAACTTTCGTATGGGGTCTACTTTCAATCTTTTCTTCGTAGGTCAAATAAATAATTGATAGTAGATGACAGGTACTTAGTAAGTTACTCCTGGCACTATCTACTATTAAATACTGCGAAGTGATCCAGCCTAAAATCATTATTAAAAAATGATATAGTTTTTGTATTCCACTTATTTAAAGGGGTAGCCGCTTTAGTAATGACAGTTAGCTTATTGGCATTCTATAGCAGCCAACCCATGTACATAATAATATAGAGGTAATACTATTTATTATACAGGATGAATTTTTCAAGTGTGCGTGGATGGCCATATTCTAAACTATGAGGATAGCAAAAATGTTCAAATGAGTCTCGGGGCCAATTTTGACGATTTTTTTTAGTTTTCATCATCATCATTTGTATCATTAGATTTCTAAGGAAATTGTTGAATTTTAAGAAACTGCTACATTTTAAACGTTTTTATTAAAAAAATTGTTAAAAATGAGTTCTTTCCTTAAATTTTTTTTATGTTATTACCCCAGATTTTGATCCTTGCTAGCAACACTATCGAATGATGTAATGATCTAAGGTGAGTTTTTTTTCAAAATCAACGGGTTTGATTCCTGGCCAGAGACTCATTGATCATTTTTCGCTATTCCTCGTAATTTTAAATTTGGCCATCCACGCACACTTTAAATATTCATCCAGTCTAGTAATGAGGGAATAAAATACAGAAGAAGAATAAAAGGGTAAAAAAGAGCAAACAGATTTTACATCTAAAATAAAAATTAAAACTAACCAACAGAATCAGATGACTTCGTGATCCTGCATAAAAACCACAAATTAGCTGACTTTTACGAACCGTTTGAGATACGTTAAACCATTTAATTTTACGAGTTAAACATTTTATTTTATTTTAAGAGGAGCGTGTATATTGTAGTTTTTTTTTTATATAATACTGTAACTAGCGTTCTACCAGCAGCTTTTCCCACGTTTTTCAGTTATTAGTCTATTTGATTGCTAATATGGGACTTTCACCCACTAAACTCAGGGTCTCTAAGTCTTGGGGTTGGGGATGACTTTGGTCATGGGACCTCCAAGCTTACATCGGATGCTACCCCGCTTAGAGAGACGGTTATGTTGTGTGTGTTGTGGCTACTCAATAAATAACAACTTTTATAATACTGACATTACCATGTAAATAAATCACTCAAAATTAATCGGAAACAACGTAGCCTTGTATTATGAGCGTGAGAAAAATGTAAATATGCGGAAAATATTGGATAAAAAATGTGTCATCATTCTTCATTCGTAGCAAAGTGAATTCAAATGTAGCGAAGAATATATTCGAGATTGTAACATTATCTGACTGAAAAAAGCGCCTGCATGTTTCCAAAATCCGGATTGTTTCACAGACTGGAAGTAATTAAATCAGCATGTAAAGCGATTACTTAGAGCCACTGCAGATAGTCTGGAACAGTATTGTACAGTATTTGTTTCTTTTTAGATGTTCTAGGATTTTATATCCCTTTAAAATGTTTTGTCATGTCTGGGATTAGTGCCGCTACTGATAGGGAAATACGAGCAGCTTAGGTCTGAAATTGCTAGTATGGGCTATTCACGGCTAGAGGGACCAATAACCGTTTGGAATAATGCTCACAGATGACTTGAAGTAATCCCTAGTACAAATCTCAAAAACAGTTTCTTAGCTTTTATTTTATATTTTATTACAAAACCAAGGAATTTTTAAAAACTTGGAAATCAACTGTAACTTTATTGTATGAAACTATAATTTAATTTTATCTTTTCTTTAATAATTTATACTTTGGAAAATTATTAAAAAATATACAGCAAGAAATAATTATAAACTGCCTCACTAGGACCTTCAGTTCGTTCAGTAGCTCAGTGGTTTAGCAAACCAGGAATTGGGCAAACAAACTTATACAAACACAAGGGGCTTAGCACTGCCTGTAATCTACATGACGTATTAATCGCGATACAATTGCAGCGGCTCGCATGTGAATCCAATCATCATAAATTATTGTTCTACGGATATACGGACACCATCTGGTACTGGTTATATGTATTGTAGCTGTAGCCAGCTTCAGGTAATTTGCTTGGAGAGACATAGCGCGTAATAGTTTTTGCTAAAATGAATACCACTGAAAATATTCTGAACGTAATCGGAATTTTGATTTAAAACACTTAAAATTGTTATTTTGATACAACCAGGTTTGTCTAATATTTGTAATCCTGGAATCACTTTTAGGCTATTCTGGTTCTATCTTTAGTAGAAAGCGAGCGGAGTGTATTGTTTTCATGAGTATTGGAACGAAGTTCCTTATCGCGCGTTATGAAAGGGGGCTAGACGGAAAATTTTCTTACGAAAATTTGCCACGATACTTTTTGAAGTGATTCAGAGAGTTTTACAGAGATGGCTCTGTAAAACTTTCTGAATCACTTCAAAAAACAATACTTAAATCGAAAGGAACTTCGTTCCATCCGGGTGTTCCTTGACACCTCTCTTTTTTTAATGTTTCACTTTTACCGTATGTGAATTACACACATATTGTTTTTAATTTCATTACTTAAAACAATGCGACGTGCTCTTATTTGGATGCAATCGCATCAGTGATGCCTTTCGTTGTTACTGATGTTCATGGGGGACGATGATCACTTACGAGCACCTGCATATTTTTGGTTATTTACATATAAAAATATTTATGGAGTACTTATTTTTCCACACATTTATTGCATATATGTTAAAATTATGCATTCCTGAGGCAAAGAAGCATGACATTGCAAGGTTGTGGCATAAATTATGTCATAAAGTATATCGTAGCCGGCAGCTTCGCAGCCATAAACAGGATTTATGTGGCGTATGTGTTGTGGGTCCATACTTCCTCGTGCGGATAATTGGGGTCACGTGATGTGGGCTTAGGAAAATAATGATCCACTTGTACGTGGTGAACATTGTATGGGCAATAATGCAGATTGTACTGGACAATGTAGAACGAACACAGAACTATTTGCGAGCTGAATTATGGGCTATGGCCTCAACCCATTAATGGCCCACTACTGAGCACGAGTCTTTCCTTTTGAGTTACCAGATCGGGTTGTGTTTTCAAAACCAAGCGTTTTGATTCTCAAATAAAAATAAGATTTTTAAAAAAAAAGGCGAGCCATATTTATTCCAGTTTCATGTTGTTGAATTCTAATTAGGAATGAATTTGGCTATCCACAGACACTTCAAACTCATCGGAATTTCACATTCCAAATATCATAATTTTAGTGCACAATTTTAAAATTTTTTCGCTGTACGAATTTCAGGATTCCGTTTACCTATCAGAGGAAAATAAAGAACAGCTATTTTTGACCCTGCTTTCTAGGAGAGCCTGTTTTATGTCAAAAGACATATTTTTATTATGGTAAGCAATAAAAAATTAATTTAAAAAAAGAATAAACGACTTGCGTGAACAATTAGAAAGAAATAAAATATGCCCAGTAGCTAAGAATGTTGTTAAAAGCAATACTGAACACCCTAGAAGGATTAACAGTTGGGACCCATTCTTCAACCAGTCAAATCTTGTTTGTTTTTCCCAAGCAGCCCTGTAACATTTATGAGACTTGCTAATTGTTTTTTGTTTTCTTATTTTTTTATTTTACAATTTTTAGATAGGATTCATTAAGTTCTTAATTAGACAAAAATTCGCAGTGTTGTCATTTCATTGAGTGTTAATAATTTAGCGAGAATGGTTGTTTAAACAACTTTAAATCGTTATGTCCTAAACGGTTACTCAAAATGAAAAATGATGAAAAGAACCTGAAAATTATTTTTGCATATCTATTCAACGATACCCCACTTGATAGGTTTTGAGAAACATTTTTGATGATACAATATTACGCCAAAAATCATCCATATTAATTTTTTTTTAATTTTGATATACGCAGTGTCACTCTCACAAATAAGACAAATCTAACGGCACCTCTCAAGTAAAATCGATCAAGCTGAGGCTACAGAGTGTGCCAAGGAAATATATGTAAAAATATATGCATACACTCGAAAAATAACCCTCTTTCTGGCGCAGTCCAGTAAAAGTAACCGACTATTTACGATGCCATATTAGAATATTACTTATTATAAATACTAAGTAAATTATTTACATTTCCTTGTTTATTTTCTGTAACATCGACTTTAGTATATTTTGTTATTCACTAAAACCATTAATTTCAATGTTTTAATTTACTATACGTGTAAAGAAAATATTTTAACAAGTTAGCAGAAACTCATTTTTCAGCGCAGCCCACACAGAAATTGTTATACAAAGCTGAAATTATTTAAAAAATAAGAATTTAAAAATAAATTTAGAAGGTGGTTAATTCACATTTTTTAAATTGTGAACTTGGCGTCATTCAAACCGAGATTTTATTGGAAGTATCTACATGTTAATTTGTACAATAACGTCATGACCTAAATTTTGTCATGAAAAGTTGTAACCCAGGTATCAGTACATCGTACAAAACACTGTATTATCATCGCGTGATTACAGACAATAAGCATTTTTATGCTGTGCGGAGTTAAAAATTATTTTTTTGTGTCATTAAATTTAATTTTAATTACCTAATTAACAATGCCGATTTTAACACGCGAATTCACGTCTTACTTCGGTCCTTCCCTTTGTCATTTGGCGTATGGGATGAACTGGAATATAACCTACGTCGATGTTCCCGTCTTCAAGTTAAGAGTGGAAAGGTTTTTATTAAGACCAGAAGTGGTCTTTCTTTTGTGTTATTTTTCAGCTGGCAATGCAAGGTACTCTATCAAGGTGGTCTATTTATGACTTTGATTCCTGTTCTCAGCCTGGGTGTGTGTTGTTGTCTCTGTGTTGTCCATGGCATACACGATACAGATGGTGGGTGAGGCTATGAATGTGTAGCGTAATTATTACTTTATACATAAAAATCTACCCTCAAAAATTTGATGCCCAAGGTAGAATTTCCACCCACATTCTTCATTGCAATCCAAAGTACAATTTTCAAGAACTCTCCTACATAGTAACTTGTAGAATTTGACCTTACAAAAATTCATATTCGATAAGTCACAGATAATATTTTTTATCGGACCGTAAAAATAATATCGCAACCTTCTAACCCCATTTCAAAGGGTCCTTAACTTGACAATACCAACTGATTGTGTTCGACAGAATTTATGGTCCCCTGAGGGCGCAGATTTATGTCTAGCGATTAGTTGAACACTTTTAAAAGGGACGACATCGCCTAAGTAATGGCCGCTATTGTCGATACGATTCTTCGCGATATTGTTAAAGCGTTAACGTTTTTCGGTTCTTTTGTAACGTTTGTGTTTGAAGTACTTTCTATTTTTTTTTGTTGTTATTTTTAATAATTTTGTTTATCATCCCAGACCATAAGTGCCCCACTACATTTATGTCCCACTTGTGACCACGCTCACAGAGTAACTGATGTCATTAATATACATGTGAAAGAGACAATCACCCACACTCCCATAACAGACATTAATCGTACACATAAATGGTACCCCAGCCGGGAATAAAACTGAACCAAACTCGTCAACTGTCCTCTAAAACATTGAAGCAATAGACTACAGAGTCGTCAGGAATAATTGGTGAACAATTAATAAACTTCAGATTTCTTACAGTATAATAATGCCAATGTAAATTACAAATTATTACGCTGACATGAATTTCAAGAAAGGATTCCATCGCTTCGGTCTCAGCGTTTTTTGGCAACATTGATATCTGACTCCGTGGGTGGCGGTTATCATCAAATTACCCTATTATTAGCCTGAATAACTACAAAATGTAGTAATGAGTACTCCGAGTAATGATCTAGTCACGATTGCTAAACTTGCATCCGTAGAAAACAAAATTGGGTCACCTAAAACGCCAGGAGTGTCACGGGAGACATAAAGATAAATGACAGAGTAAATATTCTCACGTATCGTTCGTTTTGCAGTGAGGATAATTTGGAAAAGTGCGTATTTGTAGGTAATTGGTAAAAAAGAGCAGTTTGAGTAGACTGAGACTTTTTAGCTCGCCATTTTGTTTCAAATGGTTACTGGGTTTATTTTTATCACCTATCTCATAGTGTATCCTTGAAAAGGTCTTTAAAAATATGATGAGTCGGCAAAGACCATTTTTTGATTCAAGGATCTATTTGCCAATAATCATAGGTTAATTTTTGTTAAAGTCAAGTGTCCCACCCTTCTGTTAGCTAAACGGTTGGAGTTGGACCTGTCTAAAAATTCTCGGAAAAAGTTTATGATGAATATAAAAGGAAAACTATCACCGCTACTTAGGTTTTGCTAAGTTAACGAGTAATCTATACAAATATTATAAAGAGGAAAGATTTGATTGTTTGTTTGCATTGAATAGGCTCCGAAACTACCGAACTGATTTGAAAAATTCTTTCACTGTTGGGAAGCTACACTATCCCCGGGTGACAGGCAATTTTTTTGACGTGATAACGTTTATAAAGACGATTAGCCTGAAAGGCATTCACGAAAACCGAGTAACGGCCGCTCACGTCACGGAAGCGCGCGCAGCATTAGAGAGAGAGGCACGCTAGACCGGCCGTCTCTCTCCCACTCAAGCGTAATCGGTCCGCTTGGAAGGCATTCTCGAAAACGTGGTAACGAGCCTGCTCACGTCACGAGCCACAACGCGCGCAAAGTATCGAGAAAGAGATACGCTGAATAATAATAAAACGAAATATATATCTGTAATTTAATATGTAAAATTGTAATTTTCATTCTATTTCCCGTTCCTAATGTGCGAATTGACAATATTTATATCATAAATTATTCTTCTACGAAATAGACGTTATCACGTACAACCATTGTCCGTAAACCGACTTTACAGACAACCAATTTTTTTACAATTTTTCCCAAAGCGAAGCGAGGGCGATTTCCTAGTTTTAGATATACTGACAACTATAGAAACCTACATTAACGCGTGGGTTGACACGCACTTATTCTGTCTTGCTTAAAAATATTTATAATTATCTCGAAAAATAAACTCAAAAGTATTTTCTTTTGAGTTTATTTTTATGTGGAAAGAAATACCGTTGAAATAAAATGGAAAAATAAAGCTTTATAGGCCCGAGCTCGAGATGTGCAGAATAGAAGAGCTTTTCAATCAGGGAACAATGGCTTTGTTTGTTCCTGATTACTGGTGATTGGAATTCTTTAAGGGTTTATCTCATCAGTACTGTGGAACAATTAATTATCTCGTTTACTTAATTATAAGCAGTATTAGTTTAGAATTCACACTTTCAGTGTAAAAGTTTGAAATTTTACACGAACCCGCTTTTTAAAGTTAAATGGATAGATGCTAACTCATAAGTATAATTATGAGCGTTGGTTATTTTATTTTCATGAAACACAAACCAAAATAAAATCAGAATGTCACATAATGATATAATATTGATCTAAACTTAATTATATAATAATATGTTAAGGAAGATATCAGGAGTAAACCTGAAAAATCACATTAAGTTCTAACAGGTGCAAAAAGCCTGACAATCCACATTCCTTTTGCCTTTACCTTTTACATTGTGAAAGGAGATTTGAATGGAAAGTGGGTGATAATGTAAATTTGAGTGTAAAAAAGGTGCTAGGTCTGCGGAATTCCGTTTGGTGTTAAGTATGCATTTACATCCGAAATCATCCTCAAATAGAAGTAAGTAAAGACAGGTAAAATGTTATTGTTACAACCTGAACCT